>JABASM010000257.1:0-27631 GCA_019776545.1 Brachystomella parvula
ATTTATTACCTTGCTGTCGTCCCCTTCCATAAATTTAGAATTCTCATCAACTGTTGCGGCAGTTCCATTCTTCCCATTTGAAGTACCAGAAATAACTCCGTAAGATTCGAAGCTCTCAATTGGCGTAATTTTCTTGACTTTTTCAGCCACAGGTGTTTTCGGTAATGACTTTGGAATTTCTGATTTAGGAACTTTGTCCAGTTGAGTTGCAGCCTTTGCTGGTGCTGCAGCCGATTTAACTCCATTCAAAGTTTTAGAGGGCAAAGGTGCTGGTGACGAGGGAGCACTGTAGTTTTGCTCTACTTCCATTGGAGTGAAGTCGTCATGCATATCCACTGGCTCGTCATTGTAATAGTCAACGGTGGGTGTGGAGTAAGTGGGCTCTGTTTTGATTGGAGCTGCACCGAAAGGAACAAACTTCTTCTTAGGGATATTTCTGGCTACAGGACGGGGCACCGGTTTCTTCGGAGTAGTTCTTTGAACTTCCACAATTTCCTCTTCGTCGCTTTTAATTGCAGCATCGAGAAACGAAGACCTGGGAGCAGGTTTTGGCTTTTCTCTCTTCTTGTCACTGTGGAGCTCCCTCATCAGTTCTCCTAGTAGATCTTCTCCGGACAAATCCGGTACTTCAGGCGCTGGAGTCACAAGTTCGGATTTTTTTCTTTTCACAGGCATGTCCCTCAGCATGTCTCGGACGTTCATGAATCCAGCTCGCTGTGTTTCCTGCTCTGCCTTCTCAGCTGCTTTGTCTTTTTTGTTTTTTGGTTTCTTCTTTCGCTTTCTGTCATCTTCATCATGATCATTCACGTCGTCATCGAATATCTCACGACCGTCTTCCACGTAGTTTCCACCGCCTGGAATACACAGATAAAAAGTAGCGGCATCTGAATTGCTGGAAAGAATTCTGGAAACCGAAAGAAAGGGTAGATTTACCGTCATCAACAATCCAGTCATCTTTCTGACGTTCATGGACCGTCCTTGAGTACGTCGTCTCGTCTACCACATCGTAAACATTCTCCAGTTCACGTATTTCGTACTTATTCTTAGATCCTTCACTTCGGGCATTCTTGAGTCGCTCCAACGCGTCCAACCTCCCACTTTTAGCTTTGCTTGCACCCGACCTTCGACTCCTGCCTTGAGCAATGGAGGTCGATGGTCCCGAATCATCGTCTGAAAACAAAAAAAAAGTACTATTAGCCTCATGCTTCATTGGGAAACCATATCATTCATCGGTTCATTTAATTTGATGACCATGGCCATTTTTATTATTTCTGACTTAAAGAGCTGTTGCTTTCTCGTTTGCTTACCGCTCATGCTGGCTTTGATTCCAAGAAAAGAATATGACAGGGCAAATCCAGATCACGGGTTGAGCCCCCTTGCCTCTGGTCACTTTTAGTCCTTATCCTTAGTTTAATTACGATTTTAATTGCAAAATTGTTAATTAATGCCTTGCTTTATTTTGTGAGCGGCAAAACAATGAAAATTTTCAAAGCAGTTCCCTCCCCCGCCGCTGTTTTGATTGGCTTCAAAAAGCTGGCCGACAGCTGCAACTTTTCCAAGATTTAGGCAAGCGCGGTTGTGTGGACTAATCCTTTGTGCAAAAATCCAAACCCTCCTGAAATAAGGGTAAAGGTCAACGGCCAAATCCAGGAAATCCAGGAAATCCAGGAATCTTGGATTTGTCCGAAACTTGGTTAGCCAGGTAATACTGACCTATTGCTTCAAATTTTTTATTGGTCGAAAGTGGTACACTCGCACCTGTGACCTACAGGGGTAACCAAAGGTCAACTGGCTAATCTCGTGGAAATGAACAAGCGGTAAGCCAATCAAAAGACGTACCCCCGGAGCGGTGAACTCCAGAGGGTCATTAAGCGTCAACTAGCTGACTTAACCGGCCCGCTCGGGCCAGCAGAGAGGGTTTAGAATCACAGGGCTGTGTTCTTTTGATAGATGTATTGTCTGCTCGGTTCGATGTGATCAGCTGATTGACCTTTGATGACCCTTAGACATCATGGATGCGAGTGTCCCATTTTTGACTAATAAAAAATGGTCAGTTCTACCTGGGCCAGGTAGTTCTGACCTATTGCTTTAATACTGCCTACTGGCAGGTAACCTGGCTAAAACCAAGTTTAGTCTTAAAAATTCCCTAGTGCTACAGGATTATGTGTCAAGTTTTATGAAGAGGTTTGGTGCAGGACTTACAAGACCTGAAATGTTGGGCTTCGGATGGGGTGTTTTACGGAGAGGATCGCTGTAAATCATTCGGCAGAAAGTAAGTCCGTCCAATGATACCCCAAAGCTTGAGAGACAACCTCGCTGGACAGTCCAGTTGGAGCATAAAAAACTCTGTCAGAGAGGATACTACAATGTTCTGTATCCTCAGTGCACAGGGATTGTTTGCTTGGTTACTTCACTCTCGAGAACCTATCGGTTGGCTACCCTGCATTTGCCGTGAAGCTTCAGCTGAAGAAGTGGCGCAGGTTTCAAATCGTGACAGTTTTCAAAAAATTAATAAAAAAAAATTAAAAAATCGCTGTTTTCAGACCGGCTGCTTTTTATTGTAAAAATTAATTGCTCCCCTTTCCGAAATAAAGTTGTGAACATAATATTAGTCTGAGGAAATCAATTAAAATTTATTTTACACTTTCACTTTCACATTTTGGTAAGATCAAGAAATCAAGACTATTAGTAGTTCTGTATTGAAGATGGCAAGTGGTGGTGGGTCAAGTAGTGGTTCAACGAGCGGTGGGGCTCCACCGGGGAAGCAGGTACCACGAGATGCAATTGTGATGAATTCCTTACTACGGGAAAATGGGTGTGACTAAGTATGAGCCACGCATAATCAATCAGATGCTGGAATTTGTCTATCGTAAGTCATACTATACCATTCCACTTGATTCTTTTCTGGAAACTTTACACTCTGTGATGTTACTTTACTTTCAGTTCGGTGGAAAGTGGACGGAGCTCTGTCTTTTAAGATACGAAGCTCTGTACACTGGTATACTGTACAGACCTGAAATCTCTGTTGCTTTAGATTTGTACCCGAGGGGAATGTCGAAAAACCCAGGGGGAGGTTGAAATCAGCCGTAAGCACTAGAAGGGCAAGCTCTTTTTCAATCAGATGTAATTCAAGACACAGGAACATCGCGTAAAATTCTGTCGTATGGAAAGTAAATATCCCGTATAGGCCATTTCATGTGATGTTCCTGCCCTTTGGATTACAACTGGCGTTAATCAAAAAAGAGCTTGTCCGTCTAATGGTTACACCAGAGGTCAACCCTCCAGCTGGTTACATGTCTGCTTTCGCTTAAGATACAAAGCTCTGTGCGCAAAGGACAGAGGTCTGTACCTTATAGTGTACAAGATCAAAGAGCTTAAGCTTCATACCTTAAGAGAGAGCTCTTTCCATTTGCACCCATCTGATTTTGTTTTCACCGCAGGATATGTTACAACGATTGCTGAGGAGGCTCGAGTCTACTCTACTTATGCAAAGAAGAAAGCAATTGATGTAGATGACGTTAAACTAGCTGTTAAGATACTAGCAGGGAAATCATACACTACCGTACCTCCGAGAGACGTAAGTCATCTAAAACAAATATACGGTTAATAACCGCTACATTGGACTTAATTCTCTTGGTTCCTTGTCTACAGATGCTCCTTGAATTGGCAAAGTCAAAAAATAGTGTACCTCTGCCCCTCCTGAAAGCAACGTCAGGTCTTAGGCTTCCGCCTGATCGTAAGTAACATTACATATATGTCATATAGAAAATAAAAGCCGTATGAATGAAAGTATTTCAACAATCGTAATTCTATGTTCCCAGGTTTTTGCTTAACTCAACCGAACTATCAACTTCAGTTCTACAAAAGGGCTACTGCAAGCAGTGGTATGATGAGTGGCTCAAAATTTGGTGGGCCCATGACACAGCCAGGTCTCTTTAAAACACCGAGTGGTATGCCTCTGAGGACAATGGCTGTAACTATCCCTTCTATTCCATCACTCTCGTCCTCATCGTCGTCACCCACCGAGCCAGATCCGAAGAAACCAAAACTATCGTAGTCGTAAGATCCAGTACTTCGTGTGTATAACTATAACATTACTTCTATTCTACTCATATCTCATATCTTGACACTTTATTTTTGTAGTTTACGTCCCGTACCCTTGCACTTCCCAAATTCTGTTCATAATTTTTAGACTTGAATCACAGGTTGAGGGTACGTCCATTAAAATGTAGGAATTTTTCTAATAACTGTTTCTTTTTTGTCTGCCTAGGATTCCTTCATACTTCTCTTTTGTATATTTTCTTGAACTTGACCGAGAGGGCCCAGTGGGGAATGGGAAAGAGACAACAACAGCAACTAGTTTGACTGGATTTTTTTTTGATTAATACAATTTGACCTCATTTCTCTCCCAGTTCCTTCCCATATTCATGCATTTTCCTTTCATTTGACACAGAGAGAAATTGAGGAGATAAAATAGGAAAAAATAAAAAGGAAGGAAGTAGTTCTTTTCATTTTGTAGACCAGTGGGTGGCTAAAAGCCCTCGTTCCTCATGATGGTGGGAAGGAAGGAAAAGTAAAAACACGAGAGGAAAAACTTGTTTACCCTTCGGAGACTGTAAACTAATTCATAAATTTGTTCTGTCATTCATTTTCACTCCATTATTTTGAGAGTACAGGTGAAAGCCCATGAGCGTAATTAAGAATTAGAGCAGGAAGCATGAGGTTGTTAGGGCATAGGGGTAGGGAAGGAATGCTCCCCTTATTTTCTCATTTTAAATTATTAAATTGAGGATTGAAAGCGAAGTGCCCCGTCAATTTCGTCGCTCTATAAATTTTTTTCGTCTGTTTCCCCTATTTCTTTATTTTAATTAATTGAAGATGATTTTTTTCTAGATTTAGACGGGGAAAGGCATGGACCGGAAAGAATGCATTGGGGCATCGACAGGCTTCGGCTGTTCGCGGCGTTATTCACAATAGGGTCAGCAGAAGATTTAAAAGAGTTCACACTCAGTTTAATTAATTAATTGAGTGAAATCGTAATTAAGGAGTCAATGAACCCCCTCCCCCCACACCTTTTGTATGGGAGAGTGTATAGTAGTAGTAACCTGTAGAGTTGATCTTGATGTTCTTCCTTCCCTGGGAATAATTATGATGAGAATTAAGTGAAAAGATGAGAAGAAGATTATTACACATTATTTTACGTGTCTGTGGATTGTGTATTTTAATAAGAGGAGGTCAATAGCTTGACCTCCTCACCTCATTTTCAAAGCAATTCACGCCCAGAAGTCAACAAAAAAAAATTATAACTAACAATTTCCACTCTCACTCAAAAATTCTTTAATTTTCCTCTGTTCACCACAATTCTTTACATTTTTCTTATCTTTGATCCACATTTTTTTCCCTTTGCAGACATAGGGAAGGTAAAAAGTACCGGAAATGAACCTGCAGGCTATTTTCTGAAAGAAAACAAAAATTAAAAAAATTTAGCAATTATGAATTTTTAGTGGAGCAGTAATCTTACCTGTGGAACAGTAAAAATTCGAGGAAGTTGGAAGGAAGGGATGGGTGGGGGAGGAAATAAAAAAAAAACGCATTAAAATCTTGAGAAAAAAAGAGGGAGAAGGAAGGAAGATGCGTCCAAAAAAAAACGGAGATGCTGAAATTCCTGTCGCATTCTGAGCGTCCCAGGGCTCGGTTTTCACGATACTATTAACAATTCAGCATTCCTGGCTTATTTTTTAAATAATTAGAAAAAGAGAATTTTTTATATCGAAATGCGTGCCGGTGAAATTGTCGATTGACTGCGAAATGAATGAACGAACGGAGTGATCTGGAGAAAGTGTTCCTAGAATCTAAAAATTTGACGTAGAAAATTATAATCGGAGTACAGATTAGTAAATGTGGAATTTTTCTGTTTTGACGGATAAAATTAATGAAAGTGCGGATGGTGTTACGCAGGTGTAAGAAAAGGATTAGCAGAATCGTAATCGGAAGTAATTTGATTTGTAAGTGAAAGTTCCTTCGAAGCTGACTGAGTTATTAAGACGTCCGGAAGTAGGGCCCATTGTTGAAAATCAGCCCCACCATTGTTTTCATTTTGTCACTGTTTCTTCTACGGGATTCTTGGCTTATTAATTTTTTTTATCTCAATGTAGGCTCTTGATGAGGGTGGGGAGTGTTTCCGTCTCCACTGCATTAGAAAATCAAGGTTTCGAGGTGAAGGATTTTTCTTCATTTTTGTGGAAAGTGGTAGGAAAAGAATTACCCACCTCAAAAGTTGATAACAGGAACGTAAGGGGGGGGGGGGGTCAACTCCCTCAAGTTCAGTATGAGGACCCCCTACTACCCACCCACGGTCAGTCACACTTCATATAAAAGTTGATGATGGGCTTGAGGAGGACGTCAGTCAGTTAAGAGTCACGGTCAAGTTCAGTTTTTTTAAGAATCAAACTACAGGTTCAAAAACACAGGTAAATTAAAATCAAAATTTTAGAAAAGAAGTGGAAGTGAGTGAAAGTCAAATGAAAAAGCCTCGGAGTTTCTGGAATTACTTTCTATGGTGCGGTGGTGCTCTTTACTGGATGAGGATGGAGAAAATCCTCTACTCGTGATTGGCTGAGAGATGAAAATTCACTCCGTGATTTGGCCTAGTTTTTTTAAAGTTTCCTGTTTGACTGGTTTTGCCTATGGATCCGTTGGATTTAGGCACAGTTTGATCTCTTGACCTCAAAATCCAACGGATTCATTCAGTCTACCTTCTCACCTCAGCCAATCAGGAAAACCAACAGAGCATCACCAAATTCTTAAAAATCAGCTTTTAACGATCAAGATCTAAAACAAAACAAAACTCTTTAAAAGATTTTAAAACAATTAGAAAAAGATTTAGAAAAAAAACATTCCAATTAAATTAAAAAAGGAAACAAAAAGAATTAAGTTAAATTCCAAATTAAATTCTCAACCATTTCATTTTTTCAACAGATTTGAGAATGAGTAGGATTTTAGTGGTGGCTTTGTGCTGCGTAGCACTAGCCTCTGCGGCTACAAAGAAAACAAACACAGCCAATCAGAAGCGTGACCTTGGAATTGGAAGCTATAACTCCCACCCTGAAGTCCTGACGGTCGGAAGTGGGCATGGACATGGCGGTGGCGGCGGAGGTGGTGGATACGGAGGTGGATGGGGAGACCAAGGAGCTACCTCCAGCTATGGCCATGGTAAATCTCCATTGAACTGAAAAACCAAAAATGGTTTCGAATTTTCCAAAAATTATTTTCTTTAGGTGAATACCCAGCATTGGCCGACGTCGTTGCCCTGGTTTTGAATCTCTTGGTCCTAGCTGCCTTCGGTGGGCTGGTCTACCTCCTTCTTTCTCCACTCCTCTCCGGTGGCCATGATGATGGCCATGGGTGGGGCCGTGCTGCATCCAGCTCTCCCTACTACGAAGCATTCAAGGATGGCGGTCTTCTCTCCAAAGTCCTCAACTCCATTGACTACGTTGACACGACCTTCGCCGTAATGAAGATTTCTGGTGACGGATGCAGGAAACGTGTTGCCTGTGAAATGGAGAAAGCAGCTGGAAAAAATAAAATGTTCAATTATGCAACGAACTTCTTCAGGTAAATAATTAACTCCCCATATAAAATCCCGATTCCGCTGATTCTGTTACTCTCTTTCCAGAAACCGGATGAGGAGCATGGACCTCTACCGTGAGGCCATGACCAGCGGAGACAAAGCTGAAGACTGTACAACTGCCTTCCCTGATTGTACCTACACCCTAGTGGACAAAGTAGGAAAATGGATTGGAAACTAAAAAAAAAGTCTCTCTCTCTTGCTTATTAATTAGTTTCTTTTTTTTTTGTTAATTAATCTTATTCCCTTGCCCATTATTATTGTCAAACCCTGTTATCGTTGCTCAGTCCATTCAATTTACAGCTATATTTATAAAATCTGCTGCCAATATGTCAAAGAACTAGTAGAGAAAATAAAATACTCAGGACTCTCCTTTGACCTTATTTTTTTAAACATGGAATTATAAAGGGTACTAGGAGAAATTTATTTAAAAAATCAAAGCTGGAAAACCTAGACTCATATTTCTCTTAACGATTTTAGAGAAAGGAGACCTTCCATCGTCTCTTCTGTACATTTTTCCATAACCTCTCTGTACTAGTTAATATAATAGTTCTGTACTTAATATGATGGGAGGAATGAGTGGGAGTTTAATAATTAGCGTAGACGGGGTCGTAAATTACAGTGTCAAATATAAAAATATTCATTGGAGGGCCTACCTTACCATTTTTCATGAGGGCTACTATCATACGATGGCGTGGGGTACTTAATATTTCTAGTGATATGGTAAGGGGAAAGGGTACACGCATTAGACGAACACAGTAGTGGAGTTTTGAAGTTACACATTCATACATGCGACATGAGGTGAGAGAGTCGTCATCCTCGATAAATAATATTACTCCGTCTTGATTTCAGCGGGCAAGGGAAGTTTAGCCACTGAGAAGAAGATCCTGAAAATAGAAGCAGATATTTTATTATCAGATCATCAGATGAGAGGAGGAGGGGGACTTACGGGTGAGAGTATTTCGATTTAATGGTTTTCACTTGAGAAGGCGGATTCTTGAGCATGGTAAGTAGTCTGTCGGCTAGGTCGTAGAGGTCAGCAAATGAGTAGCCACTGTAGTGAGCTAAAGTAGGGTTCCATGGATTCGCTGTTTTGTTGATGGAGAGAGCCAAGAGAAGTGCTGCTCCAGCCATCATTGAGTCACGAATTGCAATGAAGTCGTATTCCATTAACGACGTCTCCAAAATGTAACGAGCAAGGGTCAGGGTCTCCATATCAAGCTTTGCACACTGAAATTGAAATTTTTATTAAAATGGCTGTGGGTTGAGATTTTTTTTTTTTAATTTACCCTTGCGTAGCGTCGAAGGAAACGATAGGAGAGTGGCATCCCAATGTCGTATTTAAGCGTCTTCAAAATTGCAATCTCCATTTTAAGAATGGCACCCATTGTGTAGGCGTCGTCACAAATATAACAAAAGTCATCAATTGAAGGAGCTGTCCGTTCCTGTGCATTAACAAAAAATAAAATAGAGGTTTTAAAAAAAAAGCAAACAATGAATATTGCTGAGACTGGGAATAAATTCTTACATCGAATTTCGCTGCAATCCAAAAAGCAGTAGTTCCAACCAATTGGAGTTTGTCTCTCTTAATTTCCATTTTCCCAAGAAATAGGTCAACAATTTTAACAGCCAGGTAGAGGGTCTCATGATTCAGTTCAAAACTTTCCTAGAAAACGGAAACAAAACAAAGAGAGGGATAAGTAAAACTTTTCTTAATTGAGTATGGGAAAATTAATCCCCTTGTCTTACACCGAGAAAAAGATAAAAAGGTAAGATAATGGTTTCTTACCTGTACTTCAACTAGCCAGTCCACTAAGATACTCCTCATGCTCTTGTTGAGCTCATGCTGAAGGACCAAATACTTTTTGACGGGGAACTTGAGCTCCCGTTTCTTGTAGTACTCAAAAATATCCGGGGCATAGAGACCCACTTGAAATGGATCATCACCGCATTCCTTGTCATAGTCAATCACTCCGTCTGGTAAAAGGGTTTGCTTCTCTTCACTGAGTGCCACGTTCTTTTTATTTTCTGCATCAACCAGAGCCACGGCCCTATGAATGGAAACAAAGGATTAGGAAAACCGCCTTTAAAAAGCAAAAGGCTCTTTTTCTAAAAATAGACTTTCCCAAACATGAAAGAAAACTAAAAATATACTCACGAGGCTTCCCCGAAAGAGCTCTCTTCAATGGCTGTAGTGTACAGGTCATCCTCTACAGAAGAAATGCTGGACAATGAGGAGCGTGTGACTGGTCCTGATGGTCCTGCTTTTGCTTCCTGCTTCTTAACACCCACAGGTGCTATCCTACCGGTATTCACTTTTGCTTTCGTCTCACCTAGTTTCTTAGCAGCATTTCCCATGGGTCTATAAGTAATACAATAAAAAACACTCATTAGTAATTAGTGCATGGACTGGAGGAACAAGGGGCCAGTTTCTTACCCCTGTGGCTTGAGACCTCCTTTATTGGAGATGTCACCTAGGACACATCGCTTTGCTCCTTTGACAGGTGAGAGCTCGGCCTTCCGCTTTCCTCCTGCCTGGTTGGTAGAGGAGCGAAGGACCCTATCCGACTTCCGTGTGATGTTGAACATGATTTACAGTGTATGCAGATGTATAGCACTTTCAGTGATTGCTGTGTCAAGATTTTGGTAATTTGATTGTTACAGAAATTGAGTAAAGTTGTGAATTAAATTACCGTTAGATAATTTAATTTACAAAGAGAGCAGTTCGTCTCGTCCTCAGCTACGCTCCCACTGCTGTCAAAAACTGGAGTGAATGAAAAAGAGACTGTTGAGCTCTCCCTTTAGAAACTGAATTTTCAAACCGTCAAAATCTCAACGGTCGCTGGAGGCTCATTGGCTCAAACCCAAAAATAGGTGGACTTAAGGCCCAGCGGCACCGAAAGAAAACCCCCCTCTTTTGTTTACCTTCTTCGTCCCGCCCGTTCAACCAAAAACAAAAACTGAGATGAAAAATTTTGAGAATCACACACGAAAGTTCAGGTTTTCCACTTCTTTTTTCAGAGAGAAAAAGCCAGGTTTTCAGTCTGGTTTTCCAATACACAAAACTTAGGCACCAAACTTTAAAATCAGCCTTTAGGAGTTGCCTTGACAAAAAGTCCTTAAATGACCTGAACCTCTCACAAGGGAATGCTGCTACCCTTGTAAACTGGTGAATGAAAAAGAGTATCGCTGAAAGCGGTGTGATCCTAAATTCCCGGGGCAATATTATTTCTTAAATATTTTGACACCTAGAGCTTTGTTTTTAGTTTTTGGAAAATCCTTGTGACATTTAACATGTATCATTTGCCTCGAAAGTTTCCGGAGGCGGGAGAGGTAGAGGCACATTGTTGAAATTATGCTAGAGCCAAATACAGATTTGGCTGTAGCAGCGAAAATGGTGTACATTTTCTCTTCATTTACTCTTCGAGGCAAATGGTAGTACTCGAAATGGTGAGGAAATAAGATTCTACTGTACTGTAGATCCTCTGTTTAGCTCCCTCTTTTTTCAAAAACCTCTATTGAAATTTTCTATGAAAAATTGACACGGTCATTTTGTGAGGGTTTGTTTGGAAGGGAGCATGATTACGGTATATAACTCAAATCCCGTGGCTCCCCAATTGGCTCAAACCCGTTTTTGACTTTCCAAAAGTATTATGTCTCCCTCCGATATTTTTTTTTTTTTCACAAAATGCAAATGGGATTTAAAACGTATAGTCATCTATAGTGGAGAAAAAAATAATTTCAAAAAAATCTAATTTCTTGGTACCCGAAAACTGGCATTTTTTACCCATTAGATCCCTCGTGAATTTTTCGTGTCTCAGTCAGTATTGTAACAATGCCTCCTCCGTGTAGTGTCAATTTTTTATTAAATCCGGTAAGGATTTTCCGGAATGACAAGTAAGAGGTTCCATAATTTCTAGAAAATCTAAAATCGTGTCGATGAACCCTCCAAACACAGTTTTATGCAACTCACTTCTCAGCCAATGAAAAATGGAATTCGCCCACACCTGATATTCTGTTTGTGCAGAGTTGCGGACTTTTGATGAGACCGATTGATTTGTGTGAATTTCCATTGAACCTTCTTCTTTTTCGGTCCGGCCTATTAAAATTACAGTTAATTAAATCTCTTGAGTCTTGACAGTTGACCTTGAAGTCGCGATTGATGGTATCAGTGTCACCTTGATGGCTGACATTTATAGCTCCTTGTTTCTCACGTTTGGTTATTAGGGTAAGCTAAAACACAATTTTATAATTTATAAGTGTAAGCTGATATGATTGCCAATGAAAATCGCTTTACTTCGTTATATACTCGGCACAATGATCTGACATGACAGAAATTACTGTCTTCTGACTTCGGGAGACATGTATAGATGACAAGATGAATCTGTTGGTTCCAGAATCGGCGACGCGACTGAATCATAAAAGATGTCGAGCGGCGCTCCTCCGAAGGGAATCCTTAAAAACAGGCAGAGCAATGGTAGCGGCAGTAGTGCAGGGGCAGGAAGTCTCTATGGGTCATCAGAGGGAAGTAGATTTGGAGGGACATCCTCTGCTGGTCGTGGATGGGATTCTGTTCTTTCTGCTCCACCTGAAGCTGTCACTGCGGACATAACCAATTCACTACTCAACTTAGAATCGGGGTATAGGCTACATTCAGTTCATTGTTGTCTTCCACTGTGTAACCTTGCTCTTGCTCTTTGTTTCTGTAGATCGGATCGTGGTCTTCGTCCGAAGTTGCATGAATTTATATCACGGAAGGGTGACATGCTCTTCCGACCGCTTGGATCAGATGAAATCCCATTTACAGACAGAGGAGCTAACACTAAAGGTAATCAACTGTGTTCAGTGCATTAAATTCAACTATGTTGCTTAAATGCGTTTCGTAGATCATTTCGGTGTGGTTCCTTCTATGGACTTCTTCCTCAAAGTTGATGTGGCCGAAAGAAGGACTCATTTTTTTAATGTAAGGGAAATACATCATAGGATAGTTAATCCTCGTGGGACAAGCGACTAACTCAATGGATCATGCTTTTCTTGTAGACTGCTCAGGCAGGTGAGATTGTATTGGGTGAGCTGGATACCAAGACGGTGTCAGGAATCTTTTTCAATCTCCTTTGCTTGGATGGGGCTGGGCGGAGTCTTTACCTTGAGGATTTGGATATTCGTGGATTTTGTCCAATGGGTCAAATGATCCCTGCTGTTCACCCCTCAAGTCCAAATAAGATATATGGGCCGGGAGATTTCGTACGCCTTGAAATTCTATCTGTCAAACCAGACTCTGAGAAAGTCGTACTTGGAATGAAAGGGGTTGAGCTCTCATTAGAAATGAAGCACTCTGCTCAACTTGGACTTATTTTCGAGGATGATTTCCCCATTTCCTACAAGTAAGTCAACCACTCCGTAACCGTACCGAGGTTGGTGGTCCACCAACCTTGACTCTATATCTAAAGCCAGAAAAAGTCGTGGATTGTATTCAATTAGTTGATTTTTGCTCTTTTAATTCTTCAGGATTGCCCAGACTGAGCGTAAACTGAAACAGAGTCGACCGTATGAAGAACTTCTTGAGCAGAGCTTGGGTTTTCATAATCCAAACAGCATCGCCTGCTTAGCCTCTACAATGGGCACTCTGAACAATCGGAATACGTTGATGACAGGCCTTCGGTAATTATTTTTCAAACTTCTCTTCATTATAAGTTGTAGAAGCCATTAAACTGAATTGTGAAATTTTCAGTGGTGTTTTCCCTGAAGAAGAACTGGGAACTTCACTCCGGCGTGTACAAAATGGGAAGTGGGCACATGGGAATGTGGCTGAAGGGATTCGTCATTTCAAGGGTGGAAATCTGACAGAGGCATTCCAGTGTTTGAACAAGGCTCTCTCTATTGATGCTGAGAATGTGGAGGGACTCGTTGCTCGTGGTGCTTTGTGAGTAATGAAATTTTTTCCTTTAGTTTGCTACTTACGAATTCTCAGCTTTCACACTGATGGAAGGATTTGAAATAACCTGGAGGAAAAATTGCAGGCGACAGATTCCATCTGCCGATTTTTTACTATTTCTCTCCCAAGATCCCCATGTATCCAGCTTGAGTTCAAGCAACATTTTCTTGTTATTTCAGATACGCAAATAAAGGAGGATACGAGAAGGCAATCGAGGACTTTGAATCTGCGCTGAAGTACAATCCAAATCACTTCAATGCAAAAAAGTATCTTGGAGAGACGCTCCTCGCCCTGGGACGGCAGTAAGGGTCATCGAATGAATGGGCAATAATATAATGGACTTTTATGTTTTAACATTACTTTCTATTGTTTAGACACGAGGATGAAGCCAAATTAGAAGATGCACTGACCTGCTATAGCAAATCCCTCTCCCTTCGCCCCGATCACCCTGAAGCGAAAGATGCGATCCGGTCTCTGTGGTTTCGCACAGAGAAAATGGATTTGTCTAAAATGAATCCATTGGCGAGGGGCCGTACAATTGATGTTCGTGAGAAAATGAAGGCCCTTCTTCAGGATGACATAAAATCTCCTTCAGAGACTAACAAAAAAGGCAAATCAGAAGAGAAGAAAAGGCATAAGAAAAGCTCATCTTCTTCTTCCTCTGATTCTTCGTCGTCTGACTCCGATTCTGATGAGGATAGTAAGAAAGGAAAGAAGAAGAAGCGAAAGAAAAGTAAGAAGAAGAAGAAAAAGAAGCCGTCTAAGAAGAAGGAAGAAGTGGCTGAGGTGATCCTAAGCCCATTTTCAAAGAGATTGGCTGAAGGCGGTGAAGATTTAGCCGGAGTCGTTCCTTTTAAAGACTCTGATTGGTCTAAGCCCGCTGTACCTCCACCCCCTCCGCAACTCGATGTAAAAAAGAAGAAAGAGAAGAGGAAGCGTAGGAAACGATCATCAGATTCCTCGTCCTCTTCATCTTCTTCCTCGGATTCTGATCAACCGAAGAAATCCAAGGAGAAGAAGAAAAAGAAATCAGCGTAAGAAATTTTTTGCATTTAACTTGTTTACTTTCGTGGAAATGCTTATTTATTTTAATTTTTTTTTAAAATTTTTTATAGACCTCTCTCGGACCTGGGAGACCTAGAAGCAAAGTTGAATGCATATTTCCTTAAAATTGAAAAGGAAAAAATCGCTGAGGCATTTCAACCCCCGCCCACATCAGACCTGATTGTAAATCCTTTGAAACAAGAAGTGAAGTTGAGACTGGATCCTTCAGATTCCAAACCAGAGCCGCGCAAGGAACAAGTTGTCACTAGGATTGCTAATTTTCCACCTGAAGGTATCCTATTGCAGAAGAAGCAGCCGGATCTTGGGAGCAGGTTGGGAAAAACAAGAAATTTTTTGTTCGCTAATGAATTTTCATGGCAATTTAATTTCAGATCATCTCAAGCCCATTTAGCTTCTGGTGTTGGGAGCAATGAGAAGAGCTGGGCCTCCTCAGGGAAAATTGAACTTCGCACAGATGAATTCGGAAATTTCATTCCTCAGCCTGATACCATCTCCAACATGTAAATTGCATTCCACTTATCAAAACTTTTTCCTTCATATTTTTAATCAAAAATTAACTATTCCTTCAAATTCAATTTCAGCGTTCGTACTGTCTCAAATCAAAAAGTTAGAGAAGAACGAATACCAGCAAAATTTGAGATGAAATTAAAATCACGTCAGTTGGTTGAAAGTACAGAGAACGTACTCGAAGAAGGGAAATCAGAACTTGGATCAAAATGGAGAAAAGTAGGAGCTCCCACTGCCAATGCATCGTACATAGTTACACGACTCGATGGTGGAGTTAAAGATGCTAAAGAAAAGGAGAAGGCTAAACCTACACCATTTTCAGCAGTTTCGAATTCAGAACTGCCAAAAGGGAACTTGTATCTCCCACCCCCTAGCCGACCGAGCGCCAGCCTAGCAGTTGATACTGAGAAAAGGAATTACAGGCCAAGGAAAGAGTCGAGGAGTAGATCGAGGTCACGGTCACGATCTCCTCGTTCCGGTCGGAGGAGGGGAAGAGTTTCAAGGTCTCGTAGTCGCAGTCGGTCTCGCTCAAGGTATAAATCCCTGCAATTTAGTTTCCTATAAAATATTTTGATATTTTTCTTTCATTAGACGCCGTTCAAGATCTCGTTCTCGTCGACGTCGTCGATCCAGCTCATCAGGCTCTAGCAGAAGTCGCCACTCACCACCGAGGCGTCGATTTGGTGGGCGTGGTTTCGGCAGATTTCGAAGGGGTGGAGTTGATGAGCGCGTAGATCGAGTGCGACGAACTTTTCTTGGAAGAATTGCTCGTGGTGGACGCCGAGACTTTCCACTGAGTAAAAAGCGGAATATTTTTACAAACTCACGATCACGCTCTCGATCTCGAGATAGGCGAGGGAAGTCGAGATCCAGATCCAAAGAACCCAGATCAAGAGAAAGGAAGTCCAAATCCCCTGATCGGAAAAAAGATGAGAAAACCTTGAATTCTAAGGATCGAAAATCCAATGTAAGTTTTCGGAGTTCAAAATTTCTTATTTTTTGATCCTGAATTATGCTCGGCTTCGATTTTAGGAAGTGAAGGAATCACCTGAGAAAAAATCGAAGACTGTAGAAGCTGCTAAAGGAAGCGGAAGTAAAGATGACGGGAAGGACGACGTTATTGAAATACCGAATGATTCCTTGGCCCTATCAACGAAGGAAGCAAGTGAAATGGAACTCCTACTAGATCAGCGAAAGGCTCAGAAAAAGGAAGAAATGAAAGAACGGAACCCTGAATTCTTTAAAAAAGTTTAGATAAGCCCTAATTAGTATTACGTCTAATTATTTCGAATTTCTAAGCTTGATTTAATTTTTACATCTCCACAATTTTTTTTTTCACTAATAATTACTGAAGGTTCAGAACTGAAAAATTCGTTTCTCTCGTGTATTTGCTTCATTTCTCCTGCTGAGGCTGAGTCGAGAAGAAATCCTTCTCGAGTCTCTGACAGAATCGTACGAGATTGCTCTGCTGCTTCACCAGATTCCCAAAGCGATTTTCCTTGTTAATCGGCGTAGTAATCATTGTAAAGAGGTATCCAAATACGAGAGCGTCCAATTCCGTTGGTTTTCCACCGAAGAAGAACTCACCTTCCCCGAGCCGCTCACTCAGCGCAATTAAACAAGTCTCCACTTCCTTGAACACTTCCTCAATATTTCGGTCTGCCCATTTGATCGCTTTGAGCTGTGACCTCAACTTCCTCCGCGTGACCCAAGGGATGAGGGCCCTGAGTGGGAAGTTGTAGGGTGAGCCAACTCGGTACTTGGTCAGACTCTGGTAAACGTTCTCATCGAGCCATGTCATCCAAAGCATGGCGTTTCCGAGGACATTGTGGACGAGACTCATGTAAGCACGGAGGTCAGCCTTCTCTCCAATCGTTAACTCATCTGTTAGGGTTATGCCTTTTGAACTCGCCAACTGAACAATGTTCTCCAGCTCTGACACGACGTACGGCCCACATTTGACGACGGGAACTTTACCTAAAGAAATCCAGAACAAGATTTGGAAGCTGATTGGACATGACTAACGCTGTCTGTGGATTATACCGTTTGGACTGATTGATGAAGCGTTGTACATTTGCCTAGTGTTGTAGGGAAGCCCCGTCATTTTCAAGTAGGCATGGACCCCAAGTATGGCCGCTGACTCTGAGATTAGAACTTGCGTTGACTCAAGGGGTATTATGACCAAGGTGTCTGGTGCCCATGGTTCCTTGTCTGGAATGACAGCGTAAAACAACAGGTTTTTTACTTTCAACGATAAAATTATAAAAGAAATTAGGTCCATTTAGGATCCATCAACTTGATGGGTCAAGCCAAGCGATCCGAATTTCCTTACTGTTGAAGTCGATGTCAATGTTTGCAGGAAGTGGAGCTGCTGATGACATCTGCAAGGCAGGGATCCAATCGAAATTACTACAATTTTTTCGATTTGATCGAAAAAAGAGGACTAAACTGATCGAGGAATTCCTAATTTTTTCATCAGCTGAGAACGAACTGGTAAAGTCGGCGCCGCACTACTGCAGCCTGAGCACGTGCTTTTTGTTTTGGTTTTTTCAGATCGAAAGTCGAGACTGATTTTGACCGAAGTTGTTGACCCTGCTTGGCTGAAAACAGGAAAAGGGCATGCTGTCTTGGATTAATTCTTAGAAAATCACTGGAAAGCGATAGAGATGGGTGTAAGCGAGCTGATTGGCGGACTAAGCGAGAATCCATACTTCGGAGCTGGTTTTGGATTGTTTGGGGTTGGGGCTGGAGCAGCACTTCTTCGGAAGTTCACTCAGGTAAGTTTTGGTGATTTCTGTTCAATCGCTTGAATCGCTGCTAGACGCTGAAGTCCATGGTTCACTGTTCTTTGCTTTCCAGGTGGGCTTCATTTACTTCCGTCGTCACTACATGGTAACGCTGGAGATTCCATGTCGGGACAAGAGTTATTCCTGGGTACTCAATTGGCTGACGCTGCGGGGGGCAAAGAAGACCCAGCATCTCTCTGTAGAAACCTCTTACGAGCAGAGGGAGACTGGAAAAGTCCTTACCAAATTCTCATTCGTTCCTAGTATTGGTACCCACTTCTTTGTGTAAGTAATACGCTACTCGACCGCAATCGATTGTCAGGGTTAAATGGTAATTGTTTTCATTCTGATAGGTACAAAGGGAATTGGGTTCGTGTGGAAAGGACACGGGAGCAGCATACACTGGATCTCCACATGGGGATTCCTTGGGAGACTGTTCAATTTACAGCTCTTGGACGGAGTAGGGAAATGTTCTATGAAATGCTTGAAGAAGGTAAGCTGCATTTATTAGAAATGCCGAATGAAATGTGTTAGGCTTGAATGTTTTCTTGCTTTATTAGCGAGGCAGATGGCTATGAAGCAGTTTGAGGGAAAGACGATTACGTACACAGCAGTTGGGTCAGAGTGGAGACAGTTTGGACATCCAAAGAATAAACGGCCGCTTAAATCTGTCGTACTGGCACCTGGACTCTCTGGAAGAATCACAAGAGACATTCAGGAGTTCCTTCTAAGCCCGCAGTGGTATGCTGACAGAGGTACGCAAATGATTCCGAAAAGCTTTAAAATGTCTTAGAAACATTATCCTCAAACTCGGTTGTTAATGAATTTCAACTATTTCTTATTGACAGGAATACCGTACAGACGAGGGTATTTGCTCTACGGGCCGCCTGGCTGTGGAAAATCTTCCTTCATTACGGCCCTGGCTGGTCATCTGGACATGGGGATTTGTATTCTCAATTTATCTGATCGTAGTTTATCAGATGACCGACTGAATCACTTGCTCCAGGCGGCTCCACAACAAACAGTTATTTTGCTTGAAGACGTTGACGCTGCATTCGTGTCAAGGGAAGATACAAGAGATGGTTAGCCAATCACTAGCTGTTTTTCTCAAAATTATGAAAATTAACTTTTCCCGTGGATATTTTCAGTGAAAACAGCATACGAAGGACTTAATCGAGTAACGCTGAGTGGATTTCTCAATTGTCTTGATGGAGTTGCTTCGTCAGAAGCAAGAATTCTTTTCATGACTACCAACTACAGAGATCGGTAACAGAATTTTAGCCAGAAACCGTTACGCCCAATTTCTAAATGCCTAATTTTGGTATATTTTTGATAGGCTCGACCCAGCGCTGATTCGTCCTGGACGAATTGATTTCCAGTCCTTAATTTCCTATTGTGGGGACGAGCAGGTCCGTTCCCTCTTTCAGAATTTCTACCCAGAGGCTGATTACACTGAAGTAGAAAATTTTGTAAATCGAATCAAGGAGCTTGGTGCTGAAGCTACGTTAAGTCCAGCTGCACTCCAGGGTCATTTTCTCCTATACAAAAATTCACCGGAGGAAGCTACAGCCCATGCAGATGAGATACAATTAAGTAATAAATTAAAATCAGTAGCTACAGCATCTCGGTAACGTTAAAACTAGAGCATTAGCACTAATAAATTAAGATGTTAGAAATGAAAAGTCAAAACCTCATACTAAACGAAAGAACGTTTATTTCTTTCATAAAGTCCTTAAGATATTAAGAAAGGTTCAAAACTTCTATATTTAGATTCTGGATGGGTAGAGAAGCTGAAAATAAATAAAATTCGAATTAATTCTTCCTGTTTTTCATTTAAAAAGTCATAGAATTTTAAGGCACTTACGATCCTAACTCTGTGTCCCATAGCCTGACCAGGGAGATTGTGATGGAACTTTGCTCTCACTGATCCGGATGTACCATGGGTCCGTGTAACTTTACCCCAGATGACACGGGTGTTTGTCTTGGGCCTACTCCTGTCGCCCTGGAATATTACGCTTCACCTTGGCCTATAAAACATACAAGGAAGACGTGTTACTGAAACGTATGCTTGAAACGAACGGAAAAGAATCCATGATCACCCTAAGCGACTCGCACTGCATCATTCTTACCTTGTAGACATAGGCGCATCGCTTCCCAATATAGAACCGGCTCTCAACCTGATTCTTGCACCCCTCAACCTTGAGAAGCGCTGTGTTCTCGCGCTGATTCCTGAGCCCACGCTTGTAACCAGTGAAAACGGCTTTAGCATATAGACGACCGGCTTTGTATGCAGGGCGAGGCTTGGCTACCACTGCTTTCTTCTCCTTCTTGGCAGCAGCAGGTTTGGCAGCAGCAGGTTTAGCAGGAGCTGATGTGGAAGGAGCCTTCTTCTTCGACGCTGTTGCAGTATCGGCCATTTTTCAAATCACCTGAAAATAAAGAAATGGCGTTAGTTCTTACTCTCAATACAACTGACAGTACCCTTATGTCCAGTAGCAGGTACTGAAAACGAAACCTGTTAAGACAGACTCAATGGTAACTATACGCTGTAGTGCAGCGATACTTCAAAAAATGGAAACAACGAAGACAATGAGTACAGGGCTAGGAGGCTAAAGCCCTCTTTACTCCATTGCAGAGTTAATTTAACTAGCTCCCCTGACCCCTAAGATTCGCTGATACCGGGTTTGGCCAATATCGGCAGCCTGGGACACCAGAGGATTATCCGCCGATACTCAAATCATGAAAAGCGATGAACTTAGAGCGTGCTTTGGCTTGAGCAGCAGGATGCTACTTTATTAGTGTTAATTAATTAATAGTTTAGCTTACCCGAGGTGTAATTACAGGAAGAATTGACAATTTTACTGAATGCAATGACCAAAATCCCAAAAATCCGAGAGCGAAAAGCATGGAATGGAGGAACTGAAGGCCCTATTTGCAGAATTAGATTCGATTCTCTCTTTTTTCACGCTGCATTCTGGAGGAAGGGCTAAAGCTGGTGAAAAAAACTGGCGCTAGACGACGCTAAAGTAGAAAAGTCGAGGCTCAAACCACGCCAATGTGAAAGTAAGGAGAAATCTTTTGAACTTAAAAACACTGAACATCAAAATCCAGCTAATTTCTAATTCCAGATTAGTTTCTGATAATAGTAACGCTTGTCTGTCCCAAATATCAGACGGCAAGCATACGATCAGAAATCCAAATAAGGAAGGAACAAGGTCGGAAGGAAGAATCGTTAGGTTACCCTTTGACCCCAATGATTTTCTTCTTTCTGTCCTTGTGTACACCTCTTAGTTGAAATTTAGCTTTGATTTTCTCCACAGAAATTTTCGGTACATTTTTTTTTCGTCTGATTCGCTAATTCTTCAGTTCAGCTGATCTTTTAGGTCGACCTAGGAACTACACGAGTTCCTCTCGATCCACTAAGATTTTAAAATCCTTCGGTTCGAGCTTTAGTTTGAGCTTCAGTTGTTTCTGTTTGGGTTTGAAGTCTTTGGTCGGTACCCTTTGGTCATTGAAGTGTGGGAAGCGGAAGTCCAGAAGGACTTTAAGGAGGACGCATTTCAAACTTTAGTCTAATATGGATCTCATGGAACTTTAAATCCAGTTCAACAACCCTAGTGTCTTCGTTTCTCATAATTTTGCCATTTAAATGTTTAGAAAATAAACTGTACAAAAATGTTCTTTCCCCAGATTCACGAGTGCTGCTAGAATTGTCTTCAGTGCTTTAATCATTCCCTGAGTCCAATTTAAATGGGATTTTTTTTTCTGTTATTCCCGTCATTGAAACTTCAATAATTTTTGAATTCAGAACCGTTTTTTTGTTCTGGAACATTATAAAGCCATCCACGGCTCCGATTCGCTGTCTTCTGGCTTTGAGGAATTGGGACAGCCGGATGTCAGAAAGGAAAGATTTCTTATAATTTTATTTTTCATGGTAATTTTTTCAGATCAGAACTGAAAACGTATTTCTAGTACCGGGGAGTGTTTCTAAGTCCCGTCAAGCATCAGATGGGAAAGAATACAGGAAAAGCTATCGGAGAAGATTAAGTTATCAGAATCACAGGCAGAAGACGACAAGGTGGAGTTGGAAGTAAAAATCCATTACCCTTTTTAGCTGCGATCCTAGAGACAGGTATTGATTTATTTTGAACCTATTGAACTAACAGATGGAAATCAAAACAAGGAATCTCGGGTTCAGATCCTTTTTTTATTAGCGCAGTGTTTAGTGTCTTTACAAAACGGTCTCAGCGGTAGTGATCTCCGCATGCATGGAAAAATTAAGGTAAAAAGAAAGTTTAGCCTTTTTAACGGTGTAATTACTGGAGACGAAGGGTAGGGCAGATCCGGTGCATTTCCTTCGTTACTGTCAGTGATAAATGATTAGCCCACCTTTTTATTCGGATAGGGTTGAGCCAGGAAGCGGTGGAAGGAGGGTCGATGATGCTACAAGATCCGCTAGCCCTCTTCGTTTCCATTCTTTCCCTCGAAGTCTCCAATCTCTCCGCCAGAAGTCCTCTCTCACGCAGTCCGAGTCTCTCGGCATACTATCAATCCTTCAAGAAATAGAAGATGAGATTCAAAGGATTCGACACGCCTCCTTGGATTCACTCAATAAGGATGAAGGGGCTCCCTGGGACCTAGCACACACTTCACCCTCTTTAAGAATCAAATCGGAAGAAAATCAAAGGTAAAAAGAAATTATGCTCGCAAAAACTCTTTTCACGCTTGATTACCTCTGATCTTAAAAATTGCATTCTCAATTTTCTTTTATTAACAGGAACAATGAGAGAAGGAAATTGATTTTTCTATTGGAAATAATTTTAATTAACCTCAGAGACGAAATCGAAGCATCCCGTACGTTCGAGAGTTTAAAGAACGCAGTGAAGATTCTGGGTGAAAACAATGAACACCTAATTCTGGAAGAAGGAATGGAGACTTTGAAATCAAAGATTTCGAATTTAAAATCAGACATGACTGAATCCTACCTGAAGGTTTGCAGTTTCTCAAGATTTAACTGGAAATAGATTTAATATTTTTAATTTATTTATTCAATATTTAGATGGCAAAAATAGAAGAAACGAAGAAATTGAGCATTGCTGAATTAGAAGATTTTAAATTTCTTGAGATCCGTAGACTAGAATCCGATGCGTCGTTTTTAAAGTCCTGGACTTCCGCTTCCCACTATTCCCATGACCAAGTCCACCAGGACGAAGAGGAAAAACTGAGGCTCAAGCTGAAGGACTTGAAAATTTCCATGAGTCGAGAGGAACTCGTGTCATCTTCTTGTGATTCCTGGGCCGAGCTAAGATCAGCCGAACTGAAGAATCTGCAAATCAAATGGGAAAAGAAATATAATGAGGATCTAGAAGAAATCAAAGCAAAAATTCAACTGAGAGATGTTCATATTCAAATACAAAAGGAGAAAATCAATGGGCTTAAGCAAAACGTAAATTAAAAATTCTTCCTTCCTCTATCCATACACACTCAGTCCACCTTCAAAATTAAATTTCCCTTGATTCCTTTGTTCAGATTTCTGATCGTATGCTTGAGCTCGGGCCGTTTGAAGAGGAGAAGGAAAATCAGCGCCAGGAAAGGATTGCTGGGCTCCGGCTCTACCACTGTGCCAAAAAAATTCAGCGATGGTGGAAAGAACACATGGTAATTTTCTTCCGATTTTTCTCACGTGTCATAAGGTCGACAAAGTAAACGCTCTCATCCCTTCCCCCTCCTCTCTCTTTAAAAAAAAATAGTTTGAAATAGGGACCTTACGATTGAAGGCTTTTTTAAATTGGCCTAAGAATTTGGCTCAGAGGCCCATATGGTTTTTCGTTAAAATGTATGGTTATTAACAAAAAGCCATCTTATTGGCCTCTAAGCCAATTTAAAAAAGCCTTCAATCGTAAGGTCCCTAATAAGGATCTCGAATTTTTCAGTGCAGATCTAGAAAGTTTTGTACAAACAGAAACAGGCTTGACGCCGATCAAAACAGAGAAACTATTTTTAGCAACAAGAACACCTTCACTTAGGTACAACATCCCCCCCTTAATGCAGATAGATGATTGTTTCAGTGGAGAATTACTGAGATTCTCGAGTCAGGGATTTTTGACCAGCAGAGATTTTTGGTCTGCGGATATTTTGTAAGTGCAGGCTGATTTCTACTCCTCCGCTCAAATTTTTTGAGGAGGAGATGCGAAGAGGGAGGAGGAAGTAAGGAGTGAATGAGTAGGTTATGAGAAGTGAATGACTAGCTCCAGAATTAAATAAGGTTTCTCCTCCTCCTCCTCATCATAATTTCACTCTTCCCCCTCCTACTTTTATTCCTCCTCCTCCTCTTCACTCCCTGCGTTGAACGTAGCCCTCCTCCTCTAATTTTTCTTCTCACAAAAACCTACATGATAACCGATACATTCTCCCTATGAAAAAGTGAATGAAGGAGTGAGGCGGTTTTCACTCCTCCCCTACTCTCCTCTACTCCTCATCTACTCCTCATATTACCTTCTTCATTTTCCGTTACACCTCCTCCTTCTCAGTTTCACTTCCTTCTCCTCGGGTGAGTTTTACAATCCGAGGATTTTCGGAGGAGTAAATTTTTAGGAGGATGAGGAGGAGGAGGAGGGTTATCAGAGGAACTATTGTCTTAAACTTGTAAATGTGGGGACCCGGGGATCCGAATAAGATCCTTACAATAAATTGATTTAGTTTTAATGAATTAGAAATTAGAAATTAATGTGTAGCCCTTAAATAATTCTTTTGGCATCAGCACTCGACAGTATGCCAGTAAAGTGTTTAGAATTATTTGAAGAGTGTAAGGGCTACAAATTAATTTCAAATTCATTAAATCATTTCATTGCAAGAACTTGTTCGGGTCCCAACATATTTTACAAGTTTAAGACAATAGTATTTACCTCCTCCTCCTCTAAGACTTACTCCTCCTCCTCCTCCTCCTCTAAGACATACTCCTACTCCTCCTCCTCCTCTACGACTTGCTCCTCCTCCTCCTCCAGTTTTAACGGCCACCCTCCTCCTCCTCCTAAAAATTTACTCCTCCGAAAATCCTCCTTGGATTGTAAAACTCACCCCTTCTCCTCTGTCTCTCCTCACCCCTGACTTTCCATGTTTTCTAAGGTTGCTCCTCCTCATCCTCCTCCTCACCGCTCTTCCTCCTCCTCCTCAGAAAACGTGAACGATAAGTAAAAATCAGCCAAAATTTTGTGACGGAGATTTCGGGAGTTTGGGACCCGAAACTGTATTGTTCTCCAAAAGAACCTTCGTTCTTCTTCAATCTTCCAATCATTTTATATTCTAATTGATTCATTTTTTTAATTTTACAGAGAACGCATAATCTTTACAAGAGGAGTTCAAAGAAGAAAGAGAAAATGAAAGTCCGGAGAAAGCAGAAGTGAAAAGGGACGCTGGGGTATTGAGGAGAGAAAGAAGGAAGGGAAGGCTCTATGTTTGTTTTGTTCTTATATTTACAGCTGTTTAGCCAGTGTAATCCTATTGAGCGTATGTTCGTATTCAATATAAAATGGAGATGAGGGATTTGATCCTCTTCTAATGGAGATAAATGCCCGTCTGGGATCTCCATTTAACTCACCCTCCTTCTCACTTTCACTCAGCCTACACTATTATTTATTGGATATTTTCTATTAAATTACAAGGGAAAGGGAAACTGTCCACCCCTCTTTCACTCATTTTAGCCTACCATCGTGTTGGTCTGACTTAGGCCGAGAATATAGTAGACAATGAGTCAATTGGAAGGCACTCTTCCCATGATTTAATCAGTGAGGAAATCAGTGAAAACAGAAACACAACACTTTCTCCTCACCCCCATGGGACACATTCACAGGAACAAGAATCAAATTATGGACAACCACAAGCTTAAGTATCGCTTCCTAAATTTTTGTTCACAGCTCGCTATAATTTGATTTAGAGAGTTTCAATTCTTGGGACCACAGCCGCTGCGCAGGGTTAAAAAAATTCCGATTATCTCGTTGAGCCTCTATAGCGTAATTGAACGTCGTTCATTTTTTGTCTGAATTTCTTAACTTAGTCCAATGGAATACACTCAGATCAGGAGCCTCTTTTACAGTATTCACTACCTCGGCTGTAGATGAATTAATGAAATTCGATTTAAATTCGAGATTTGAATCAATTCTGTGGGGACTTCTTCTTCTAGTTGAATTAATTTCGTAATAATAGAGACTTTGCGATTGTAGGCTGTTTTAAATTGGCCTAAGAATTTGGCTCAGAGGCCCAAACGGTTTCTTGTTAAAATGTATGCCTTTTAACAAAAAAGCATATTCTAGGCCTCTGAGCCGATTTAAAAAAGCCTTCAATCGCAAAGTCCCTAATATTCTGAATTTTGAAATAATCGGGATACTAATTAAACGATTAAACCAGAAGTGGGAGGAGTGGAGCAAGTCGAGAGCAATATTCTTTTTTTGAATATCGAGCTTAACCATTGCGAAACAATTGAGAAAGAGCCTGGAATAGTGTAAATTGCACACTATGAAAAAAAAAGAAGATTTTTGCTAAGTTATCAGCAAGCAGAAAAATCTGTCCCGATTTTCTCCGGTGCTGGCTGCCTCTTATTTCCAAGCTGCACTAATCCATTCAAAATTAATTTTCTTGCTCAAAACTTTCTACTATAAATATAATAAAAACAGCAGGAAAGCTGTTGGAGGGGTGGGGATAGTGGGTGATTTTTAAGTAATGAGGATAGATGATAGAGATTAGAATCAGTGGAACAGAATAAAAGGATTACGGAAGATGACAGTGTATTTTGAATGACTAGTCAAATCATACCTACTCCCTCCATACATCTAATTTAATTCAAAATCAGAACAAAACGCTTGGATCCACACCTGGCATTTTTTTCAGTGAAGAACCAGCAGAGCTATTTCAGAGAATAAGAAACTGGATAAAGCGAAAATAAGTTTCCTTCCTGATGGGTGAAGGAAATAGAAAAAAGGAGCAGAGAAAGTTGAAAATTAGTCTGACCTTCGAATGGCACGCTGTGATTAGAATTGCAAAAATGCAGAATGCAATTGCGATTCCGTGGGATAACTTCCGTGCGTCTCGGATATACAGCTTTTAATTTCTAAATTTTAAACTGAATGGCTTCCAAGCGCAGCCAAACAATTTTCTTTTTTAGGACAATGTTATGAATTCTCCGTTTTCAACAATGAACTCGGTCACATCCCGAGGGATGAAAAATATTTTCCCTTGACTCGAGATTGCAGCAGCATTGAAATCCTAAATTTGAAATCACGACTTGGAAGAGGAGAAAACTGGAGAATTGATTAATAATTTCATTTTTATCTAAGTCCAGAATTGACAGGATGAGAAGGAGATTGTGCCGGTCTCAAGCATGAAAGATCTTAACAGTACTCCGAACAATGGATTTTTTTCATTGTGTTCACATCGTCCCAGCGTCTCCAATCCAAATCTCCTCAAAAAAAAAAATCTCCCTCAGGCTATAGAGCTTTTCATTACGAGATAATAAAAATTATTCCTGATTTCCTTAATTATTGCTCCTTCAAGACATTTACTATAATTCCACTTCTACTTCTGGCTGGGTTTGAGTCCAAAAAAAAAGGGAGGAGGGGGTAGGGTGAAAGCAAGTCACACTTTCTCTTCTGTGTGGTGTACATTGCTGAATTGTTGACTTCCTGTTACTCTCCCTTTCTCCTTCCGCTTCTCCTTTCT
>JABASM010000258.1:0-27573 GCA_019776545.1 Brachystomella parvula
AGCTAAAAATAAATTCGGCGAATTGGGAATCGGCGATTTGAGACAAAATGGAAAAAGGTCGATTCGGCGAATTGAGATTCGGCGATTTGAGAAAACACCGCTTTAAAGGGCTTGGGAGTAGACCTCATTAACATTTTTCTTGCTGTCACAGTTTTATCCTTAACTAAGTCAAGTGTCCTTTAAATCTTAAAATTTTATATTTCTCCATTCCCATATCTCTTACAGAGGATAATCCAAGTCTGCTATGGAACACATACGGAATTACACATTATGGAATGTTGCTGAAATTTTCAAAATTCGCTTCAAGAGCTTCATACTTTAACGTTTCTTTACGGAGCAATACGCTTCACTAATTTGTCAAACTTGGTTTGAATTTTTCCTCGATGAATTTATTTTATTTTATGCTTAATTTGTTTACTTTTATATTTAATTTTGCAGGTGTTCTTTATTTTTATGAAACCAAATTTTTGCAAATCATAAATTCAGGAAACGTAATTCCCTGATATCGGGGAACGCAAATTGTCAAGGAACGTTTTTTTGTGAGGATAGCGACAGCTGTGGAGGATAAATTCGGGAGGGCGAGACGCGAGAGACACTTGATCCCGAGCCCTATGCTCTACGCAGTAGTAAAAATCCGAATGAAAAAGGTGACGGATTTAAAGGGCCAGGAGAAAAAAAAATGAAAACAAGGGACAGAGGTGAGCGCACGAGTCTGTGGAAGACATTGACCTTCTTATTATTCTCCTTCTTCTTAAAATAATTGAGACCTGCTAATCGTTCCTCCGCTTGCCAGATGACTTGGCCGACTGCAGCAGGTAGAGTCAATGTCTCAAACATCGACTCTGCTGGTCACTCCTCTTCTTCCATCCTCCTCCTCCCCATAACCGTTGTTCTTATGCAAGGAAAAATAATGCAAAGATACAAGCTATTAAAAAATGGACTCCACTTCCAACATGTTCCAAGTTTACACGTGCCGAAAACTGTGAGTGACCAGCAGAAGGAAAATGGTAGCATTCGTTTCTAATTTTTTAATTTCCAGCCGGATATTATTGGCAATCGGGTAGGGGTTCAGTAGCCTTACAGAAAATTGAGCCAATGAACCCTCAATTTGTCCTCTTTAAATTTTTTTGCAGTGCCCAATACTAGCAAATAAAAACAAAATTCAGATTATAGGGTCGTCCAAATTAATTTCTTCACATATACCTGGTCAAATTTTTTCAAAAGGTCGCTTGAATTACTGGAAGAAAATTTTAAGTGAAATGACTGCACGAACATAACTACCAGGATCTAAACTATTTTTAAGTAAGAAGTAATTTTTTCAGCGATTTAATCCTCATTTTTCTAGAAAAATCAGTCAAAATCGCTGAAAAAATTGACCGAAAATGGGGAGGAAATTAATTTGAAAGGCCCTGTACCAAACTCACCAACTATTCGCACATAGGGGATGACGAGACAACGGAAAGTAGACCGGCCTCAGCCCTCGACTTCATTGGCATTTTTCCAGGGAAGGGTGGGCTAACTGGACAATAAACGCTTCTTCACTGTTCCTTACTCAACTTTCCTATTTTTGAAAGTGTTCAGGCTGGTACCGGGGATTATAATTTTTAGAATTTCATATCTGCTTGCATTGGATTTATTGAGGATTTGATCCTCTGCTCCTGTTCGTAGCTCTATAGGTGGACATTTCCAATGCTTAGGATCATGGAATTGTCAAAACAAAGTGTTGACCAAAAGGGTTGTTGGTGGCGTAAAAATGAATTCCCCTTCTGTCCAGGACCTCACCCTCCCTCGTTCGCTCTGAGTAAGTGGCATAGTGGATGAGGTGGTTCTTGGTTCCTTCACCTCACCCCGTGACTAGTAAGTACAACTAGAGTAAAAGTCCAGGACACCTGGTCTTCATCTCCTGCCCTGGTGGAGGAGAACAATAAGGACGCTCTTGGTCCCTTTAGAATTGAAGTTCAAAAGGTAGAGGAGGGACCCCTTTGAAAACTTGAATAAAAGTGGCAGCTGATTTACCTTCCGTTTTTTTTTTATTCCTAGAAATAAAGTCATATTAAATGCTTTCAGACGAGAAGGATAGACACGTTGAGAGAGTCTCCTCAGTCGTGTGCCTAGCGTTCGTAAGACACGACTTCAAACTCATCGTCTTCTTCTACTGCGTCAACTCCTGCTTACATTTACTTAAACCTGTTGAAAGGAAGGATCCACCAATACACTTTCTCCATTTACACCAAGTCGCCTCTTACTGGTTGCTCAGGGGAAAGAGGAAAGTGAAAGTGGAGTAAAAATCATTTCGGGGGAAAAATATGCAACCGGAAGTGAATTTGATGGTTGGAGAAGAGCGGCCAGTGGAACTGGACTCACAGGTTCCAGTTCTAGCCGAACTCCTCTGCTCTGAGCCTCCAATAGAAGAAATGGAAGAAGCCGAAGAAGATTCTAATACTTCTGTCCAGTCATATTTTGATCCTGCTCTCCTTCACCATCCAGAAATACTCCAGAAACTTAAGACTCTGGAGTCACAAAATCGCGAGCCACGGAATTACTTCCAGAGTACTAACGCCAAGGACGAAATTCTTCCGTACATGAGAAAAGTTGTATCCATGTGGATGCTTGAGGTAAGAAAATAGGAAATAGGTTTTTCTCAATTTCTGGGTTGCGTAATGTACCATTTGCACTGTAATTGCATTTAATCATCGTAAATCAAACTGTATACTATTGCCAAAAAAAATTTTCAGGTTAATTTTTTGAACAGAAGTGCACCGATTTTCTTTGGATTTTATAGATATATTGATCTTTAAAATTTTTAATATGAATTTCTTAATTTCTTAATTTTTCGAACTTTTGTCAATCACCCGGTATTTTACTACTTTAGCCCCCATTTCCCTCTTGTAAAGCGGCGTTGTAGGGAAAGCTCATAATGCAGCTCCTTGAAAGTAGCATGGAATCTCATATGCTGGTAAATTTCAGGTGTGTGAAGAGCAGTCGTGTGAAGACAACGTTTTCCCATTGGCTGCAGCGATTCTTGACCAATTTCTCGGATGCACAAAGATCAAGGCCCAGCAGCTTCAGCTCGTTGGGTGTGTATGCCTCCTCATCGCTTCAAAAACCAGACAAGAGAGTCATTTCTCTCTTCAGCTCCTTTCATGGTACACTGAAAACAGTGTCTCACTCCAGACACTCATGGTAAGAAATTTCTCTGCATGCTGTCATCAATCTTTTTTTTTCTGAAATTCAATTTTCAATTTTGGTAGCTACCCAATGCGTCAGCAAAAAAAAAAATTCTTCATTAAAATTTCAATTTCAAAAGTCAATTTTAAGTTTCCATACCACAACAGAAAGCTGCGTCCATCCGTCGTCGGAAGTAAGGTATTAACAAGGTGGGCAAAGAAAAAGGGGTAGTTAATCCTCATATTTCATTCCCTTGCACTTTACCATTAGACACGTAACACACGCTATTAGAGTCGCAGAAGCGCAAAATGATGACTAACTGGAACAGATGGAGACATATTTGGCCAGTTGACTCAATTTTCTTTTTGTGCAAGGAGGTCAGTCGATCTCCTTTCATTCATTCAAATCCAAACGCCCGTTGACCGGAAGTACTCAAATTATAGACAAAGAACTCTTGATTTCAAGCCTTAGTTTCCTACTAGGGTGAAAGATTCTAATCTCAAAACTCACGTCAAGGTGGTATTTATTAGTTCACCAGAATTTTTTGCCTGGCCAGGAACTGCAACATTAAGACCCTCAAGCTTACTTTTTTTCGAACTGATAAATTAAATAAGCTTTTTCATTGAGGAAATCATAAAATTGAGTACTTTTTCAGTTAACTCGAGTTGCAAAGTTTTCATATTGATTTCTATTTTATCTCATTTTTTTGAATTTTAAATTTGATCACTCATCTCGTGTACTTCGAATTTAAAATCAGGTATTGATTTTAATTCCTATACGGTCAAAGGAGGAAGCGAGATTTAAAATAAATAAGGACTGATAATGGGAAACGGGATTTTTGTGAAGGGCTTTTTTCCCACAGAAGGCTTTCAATAGGTGCAAATCAAGTCAGTTCAATCCCGAGGCTCGTTTTTTTGTGAGTCTGGCCTAGTTGACATTATCCAAGGGTTCCCTCAACTTCCCATGAAAGATCTCTGGGAAGAAAGGTGAAACAATGAAGGAAGTGTAGTGGTAGCATGGGAACTCCGTTTTCATAAGTCACAAAAGGCATTGACAGTCCTGACAACTCCAGTAGACTTACTCACCCTGTCTCGTCCATTGTCTTGAGTCTATGGGTCAGAGGAGGACTTAAGGGGTCAGGTCGAAGGATGATGATGATGAGTCGAAGGAACATGCAATGCGAGTGAAGTGAAAAGGAAATCAAGCTAATTACGATGGCACACCTGGTTTCCTTTTTCATGCTCCAATGTTTTCGGTTCCTTCCTTCTGGCCCATGGGCCCTACGCAACGCGCTGCTGAGTTCTTGTCATTTATCTCGAGAGGAAGTTGATCGTCTTGGCAGGAAGTTTTGAGGGGGCACTCGTTTTTCTTCATGTGATTGTTAAGGGCTTGATTAAGGGATTGGAGGGTCTTAGTCACTCAAGGATGCATGACATCTCACCCCTTTATACACACGATACATCCGAGTACGAGTAGTAAGGGAGTAGTAAGAACTGGAAAATGACAAAATCCGCTCTTTATGAATGAAAATTCACTCAAGCAGTTCAAAATATTCATTTTTGATGATGACTTCCAGGCAGGATCCTTGGTTTCCGTTTTACTCACCTCACTTCTGAAACTTATTCTGATACCTAGTTAATTTGCAAGAAGAGGGTGGGGATGGGAAGAGGGTTGGATTCAGCTGATTTTAGGCTTTTACTTTCTTTGAAGAAATCCTTCCGAGTTCGAAGAAATTTTCTCCTTGAGCATTTCTTTAAAAAAATTTAATTCGTGGAAGGAGTTATAATTATTTTTTTTTTGTACTCTAGAACTGGGAGCTGATGATACTTTCACAACTGAACTGGGATATTAACATCATCACTCCTACGGATTTTGTGGACTTTCTCCTTGCTCGTACACCAGACTCACCTCAAAACCACAAAGACTCTAATCTCATCCGACGGCATGCAATTACCTTCATCTCACTCTGTTGCACAGGTAAATCCACTTCATTAATTTAGAAAACCAACGGAAATCAAGAGGGTGTTAACGAGACCTAATTAGTCCAGTGACTTATTTTTATTTCCATGGGTTCATTCTAAAAAGGATCCACAAATCATAAATCGAGCAGAAACTTTTCTCTACACAGATTTTCTTCACTTTTCTGAACGTTCTCACGTTCCTTGGGGGATACAATGGAAGATGGAGAGGAGGGGAGGCTGAATTAGTTCACATGAATTAGTTTCACTGAATTTAGAATTTACGGGTGTGATTTTTGATGTGAAAGAGGATTTTCCTTGGGATAGGTTGCTGGAATGAACAATGAATGACATTTCGAGGGAAATCAGAAGAAAAAAATTCTGCATTTTTTCTAGTTCTTTAATAAATTATGAATTAATTCTTGTGAATGAATTTTCCCATGGTTTGAATTTCACACCTTGTTTGGGGTGCATTAATTTTACATACATTAAAATCTGGGTTGCTGGCTTGGGTCCTTTGCTACCGAAGGCTCTCGTCATTGTCATTTCTATAAAATCCTACGAGATCTGAATTATAAAGATTTACAAAGTGAATCTTGTGTGAGAAGATCTCGATCTAGTAAATCACCTGAGGAGAGCAGGGGGAAAGCCAGAGAGGAGTCCCTTTCTTTCACGTTTCGTGAGAGACAAGGACAATTCAGGTTCGGCGTTCCCATCATCAACACAGAAAAAGGGTCACCCTAGTTTGAAGAAAATAATACAGGAACAGATAAAAGTTTATAAGAATAGGGTCTTTCCCAAAGGCACACGACGCACGTGGAAAAACTGTAAAAAAAACTACTCCTGAGAAACGTCGATGGATCCGGGAAAGAAATACCTTCTTCGTCGAAGGTGCTTGAATTTGTCAAGATTTCAATTTTTTCAACCCAAAAAATTACATTTCACTTCTTTACTCGGCATCTTTTGTTTCCTTTAAAGAAAAGCGGTGGAGTTCTTTTTTTCCGAAATTTTTTAAAAGTGTGAAAACATTGACTGCGTACTTAAGTACAGTTACACCTTGGAGCTCTCATGTTTTTGAGAAGGAGAATAGCTCCTTCAATTTTATTTTTATGATCAATAAATCCCGTTCCGATCTTTTGGGTGACCCAGCCCATTTAAAAACCCTGAAAAAATTCCAATATTCAACCCTTAAAACTATTTGGATGAGGAGGAGTGAGCTATTATTATCATTTGGCCAGAAGGACTTTTTGGTAACGGATATCTGATCACATCATAAACTGATCTCTCTCTTCCTCTCTCCCCTGCACCCTCCAGGACCAATCAGTGAGAAGGGCACGCGAGAGATCTGGAGATGGTCCTGTCCTACTCCGTGATCGACGGTGCTCAGGTGTTTAAGTGCTCACTTTATAATAATACCCACATTGTAAACATTAGGGGAGACTTTTGCATGAATCATAGTCAAGGAAATGGAGGGGGGCTTTAGATGAATAGTGGAGGACAATAGTGTAGAGCAATCTAAATTTTCTCCACATGCGAAAGGGGAAGGGAGCACCTGGACATCCGATGCAATTTTCCATTGAAACTTTTCAATTCAATGAAGTAGGGGTCCACTTTTATTCATTTTTTTAGCAAATCTCTCTGAAACTGGAAAAAAAATTTGGTGAAGCGTAAGGGATCAGGGGGAGGGATGGGATTCAAAGCTATGGACATTAGCGTGCAAAATGATTAATAGATTCCGTCTCACTTCCAGAGACAGGGGCTAGGGCCATCGTGATGACCAGAAACGAAGGGGGGGGGGGGGGGGGGGGGAGGGGGGGGGGGGGGGACGGAAAACTGGCGTCTAAGTTATCATGACCCTTGAGCGGACATTGAAATGTTTGTTAGTCGGTAGACGATTACGTGACAGGTGTCTCTACCACAAATAGCCACACACTTCCTCATCACCACCATCTGATAGCCGATTGGCTCGTTCCTCTGGAATTGTTATTACTCTTCCCGGTGTAATTAGAGGTTTTGATCATGGCAATTTCACAAAATAAGATGCGTTCCATGTTTCTCCTTTCGGCTGGCGTGTATGTTTGCGAACCGGTTGAGAAACAGTAAATTCTCATCCGGAATTCTTAGTACTGTAACTGTTGGTCATCGAAAGGTAGCCAGCATGTGATATCAAAATAGTTTTGGTTAGGTGCTGTGCACTGGATAACAATGGGAAAGTGGAAGCTAGGAGGCCAGGTGGAAAATGAAAAAGTGAAACCTAATCAGGGTGATTTCATCAACTCAGTTGTATTTCAGAAGCTTCTCCTCACCGGTTTCAACCAAAGGCTTTTAATCTGACTCTCAGATCCTTATTCTCGAAATAAAAATGCAAAAAAATGGAAACCATTTGTTTGTGAACCTGCTAGAAGAGAGAGAAAATAAATAACGGTTTAAATTAAAAGATCTTGATTTTTTAGTTTACTGTACTAATTGCTAATTTTTAAATTTGCAGAACCAAGATTCGTGACGGTGACTCCATCACTCATTGCAGCCTCCGCCATTTACACTGCCCTCAAAGGAATTCGACAGGAGAATTCAGATATGGCTGAGAGTCTGGCCAAAATGGCTGACGTGAGTCGAGAAGAGCTGGAAGAAACAGCGAAGTCAATCGATCAAGTAGTTTCAAAGGAACTGGCAGGAATTGAGCAAACAACGGTAGACCGGCCTGCTAAAAATAATACTAGCATAATTCCACCCTCTGCTGCTACCAACCCCACACTCATCAACAATACTGCCGGAAAATGTTGCTCCCATTTTTCAACCAGCTCAACATCGCTCACTCCAACAGATGTCCAGGATATTTTCTGCTGATTTCCTGCCCCACCGCCCGGTGTATTAACTAGCCAAAACATAACATTCCATTGAAAAAATAAGAGAAAGAGTCCGACTTTGTTAGCTAGATTAATTTTTTTCTTCATTAGGATTCGAATTTAGTTAGCGTAGGTCCTCTGTTAAAATTTTTTATTTAGTTATTAGAAAATTAATCGTTTAAGATTTAGTCTCCATACCTTCTGTTTCAAAAATTTGTTCATGAAGCGATCTCAAGAAATTTGGATCTCTGAATTTTCAGCCATCTCCCTATTTTACTTCTATAAACTTCTTAATACTCAGCAGCGACCTTCAGTCTTATTCCCTCTGCCTTCTTCCAGTACGGATGTGCCTTCTATCCTGTTGAATTGTTAATTGTTAATTAAGAATGTGTTAAGCTTTAGATCTCGATAAAACTTACGTGAATGATTCAACCGGTTTCTTCCAAATGACCAACAAAACTTCAGAAGTCGTCCAAAGAAGAATTAAACCCCACCACTCTAGTCGCACAATAATATAAAATGAAAAGCTCCAAACCTAAAATTTACCTAAGGCTAGGCTAATTGAACTATTAAAACTGTTAAACGAAATACATTACAAAGGCTCAAGAATTTATTCAATAAAGTTTTTCAAAGAGTCAAATTATAGAAACCATTTTGCCCACTATGACTATAACCATAAATCGCTATTCAAATGCCTTTAATCTAATTTTTTGCGAAGGACACCATCGTCTTCTACGGAAAACTTTATTTTCGGTAACGTTCGCTGTCAATTCAGTTTAGGGAATGTCCAGCGTAACTGCTTGATTGAAGCCAACTGTCTCCAAATCCGCTTATGTCCAAATCGGGAATTGTAATTTTTTTTATCAGCGGAAGTCAATTTTTAACCCATGGGCAAATAAAACTGGGGAGGATATCACAGGACTTAAAACAAAATTACAATGCGCGTTTGGGACATCACATCAGGATGAATTTCTGCAGAATCCGGCAGAATTTCTCATCAGGCGTCCAACGCAGATATGGAGAGCGTCGACTCCAATGTAGCAGGTACGCTCGAGACCTTTTAAACTGAATTGAAGGTGACAATATTTAACGGAAAACATAGCGTAGAATACGCTGGTCTCTTAAAAATTTGCAAAAAAATTTAATATAAGGCATTTGAAGGTCGATTTACGGTTGTAGCCTTTTATAGTGAAACCCGTTATTATATTCAAGCTCATTAAACTCTGCTACTGCTACACAAAAAAAGTCAACAGCAAAATATCCCCTAACTAAGCTTGGCAGAGTTGTACAAATAAACTTCTAAGTTTGTGATGAATTTAAGCATAGTACGCACAGAACATCTACGTTGGTCAACTCTCTGCCCGAGGAAACTAAAACAAATAAATAATTTTAGTTGCTTTCACAATGTCATACCTGGCAAAATTGCCATTGAGCAATTACCTCGAACAAAAAATCTTGCATCATAGCTCGAAAGTAGTCGACTGGTATTATTTCACCATCGCCGTTGTGTGCCACGGGATCACCAGATAATTTAGCAAGATTCTACAATAACAACCAACGCTGAATTTAAGCATACATTTGAGCCTGTATGGCTTTGGTACCTTAAGATCGGCTCGAGAAACGCTAGCTGGACTGAAGGCGAGTTTGGACAGCGAATGTGTCATCCTTTTACGTGGCTGCAGGAGATGAGCATTCTTCATTCCATCTGAAGTCATGGAATGGGCTTTCGATCGGGCTTGTGGATATGGCCCAATGATGAGTAGGCTCGGTAAGCTTGGGATTATATTGAGCAGACCTAAGGATTTTTAAAACTTGGTTAGCTTCGGGTGATACAATGAAAGTGTTATTATTTCCGGAGAGCTTTACAACTAGAACTGCCGTATCCAGCAAGATTTTCCTTCAAATCAGAAGTAATGAGCTGAAAACTGCGGGTCTCCCATGGATCACCATCAGCACAGAGCTCTTTAAGGCGCTCTATGGAAATGTAGCACTTTAAGTCGGGAAGATTAATGCAGACTTCTTCCGACGGTGACAGAGGCGGAACTCCAAAGAAGTAGAAAGTCATTCCAGGTGGAGCAATAGGAAGCTGAATAACCCAATCGGTCGGTTGGTCTCCTCCAGGCGTTCTTTTTGCATTAGGAGTTGTAATGCTGCTACTCCATTGAATCAGTCCTAGAACTTCGTCTGTTCCAACCAGAACCATACTTTCCGTAAATCGCTCCTCGTGAGCTGCAACATAATGAGAAAAATGACGAGGTATTTAAACTAAGCACTGAATGCTTCAGAAATTGAAAAATATTATAAAGCAATTATCGTTTAAAAACAAGCACGAAAGGAATTCTTACTATCTCGGCAGTCCTGAGCAAGCTCAACCTTTGCTTCCTCCTGAGGCTCAGGCGGAGAGACCGCGCGCTTCTCACATGCTTCTGGGATTGTGCTCGACTGCCTGAATGAACAAGGAGAATTTTAAACAACGGTAGCTGAGTAGTAGCCACTTCATTACCCACCTCTTTTCTTCTTCGTCGTCTAAGGACAAGTGCAAATCAAGCGGTGGGGCAATCGCATCAGGCTCGATCGAGTCTTCTGATGCGGTCCAATCCATATCATTCTTTTCTTCTCCATGGTCCTCCTCTACTGGCTCAAGGACTTCGAACTCAGCTTGATACGTATGTTCATGGGATTTGACCGATTCGGAAGAGTCTTCATCTGACAGAAGGCCAGTGGTTACATCAGAACCTGGCTCCAATTCTACTTCATCAATTTCAATACCTAGGATATGCTCCAAATACTTATAATCCGCTGGTTTTTCTTCTGCTTTTGCCATCTTCGGTTTCGAATCCTCAGCTGATTTTCGACCGCTCCTACGTTTTCCGAGTCCATTCTAAAATATTTGATAGAAGAAACAAAATAAAATATTTGCAAAGCTTTAATCCCGCTTGTTCCTACCATATTCCCTGTTCTTTTATTTCCTTCTTGAGGAGTAGTAATGGTACCGCTGTGAAGCTGCTTCCAGTCCGTAAGTGAGATACGAGGACGAAGTCTGGTCTGAACAATGAAATCATTTTCGTCCACTTTCTTTCCACCACGGCCACACGAGCACTCTAACATACACTTTAAATGTTTGCAGTGCCCACGAATTACTCGAGTTTGCTGAAGGGAGGAGCAAATGCAACCAAGACCGCACCAAGGCTTCCCACATTCTCCAACTTCTGGAATTAATTTACAAGGGGAGGAAGGAGGGGAGTAAGGAATTGGGAAATCCTTCTCTTGAATGAAACTTTCATGGTGATTCAGGAACTCAGCGGCTGGGGTTGATGCAAATTGGTTAGGAACACGGAGGGCGCTAAGAACTGCTTGACCTTCAGTTATGGTTGCCAGTTCCAAGCCAGATTCCAGATCATCCTCGTCATTTGTGGAAAAGGACGATCGAGTGGTAAGTCGCAAGGGGAACATGGTTGCGAGATCCGTTTCGCTGTCTTCATCATTGTCCGTCGACGGTGAAGTATTTTCGCTGCCAGAAAATTGCTTCCGCTCACTTTCCTCTTCAGTGGACGATGAGACACTCATCCTCTTTTTCAACCGAGCTGAGTACCTTGTGGACATGGGAATAACGCTTGAGCTCCTTCTCACTTCTTGCTCATTTTTTCCTATCTTCGGCTGTTCTTTCGACCTTTGATTCCTCGTCAGTGGTCTGTTATTCTCGCAAATTCCTTTCTCAACTAATTGGCCCCGTACGAATTCCGTCTCTTTAGATTGATTCCATTTCCAGGAGGCCTTCTTCAATCGTTTCCCTTTTCCTCTGTCCTGCTCTTCCATCTGTTGGGCTTGGAGTGAAGTGCTCGTTCGTGTTACCTTACCATGTGGTTGCTTTGCATTTAACCCAGGAGATAACTCTTGTTTTACATCTGCGTCCCGTTGATCACACGTCGAGGTTAGCGCTCGCGCCGGGGGTGGCCGTCCACCCGATTCTCGAGTTGTGTTTGGCCGAACACGGGTCTCCGCTTCTTCAGCTTGAACATTAGGTTGGACGAAATCACTTCTCTGTTCCGTGTTCGGGGCATCTGCGTTTCGCATGAAGTTTTCCTTCAGCTGAATTTCAAGTTCAGTGAATGCAGCTTCCTCAGCGGGCGTGAATCCACTAGGCAGCATGAGCTGATCTGGAGGAAAATCAAAATTAACGTTACTGAGAAGCTCAGATGAATCCAGCTGGAAAATACTGCCGCCGCCATCCGTGACTTCCTCAGCTCTAGCTGGTGATACTGAGAATCGATTCATGTCAAACTTCCATTTCTCATCATCAAATCCAGAATCCTCATCACTATAGTTCATTTGAGAAAGGAGTTCCTGTGACAATGCTTGTCGGTGAGGGCGCTGAGAACTACAAGCCTGTACTGGTGGTTTTTCTTCAAAATTGTCAAGTGGGTCCAGCTCAATTTCAATCGGTTGCTCGAGGTTCACAACGCAAACATACTCATCAATAGTAGCCAGTATGTCCGTGAGACTTTTCGAAGGTGGAAGATGATCTAGAAGCTTGACTGCAGTAGACAACGTTTTCAGGGTGAGCCTAGCTGATTCAGCTGGTGTGTAGAATGGCCGCCCTGCTTTCTTCCTCTGTGTGAACCAATCGTCTCGAGCCATAAAAACGTCGCGTAAAACTTCCCAATCTTGCAAATTTTTTGTACTAAACCCTATGTATTGCAGAAACAGAACCTAGGACGTTACACTGCCAATCGATCAGAGCTAACAAGAAATTAGTAATACCTTTTGAAAGAAAGCAGGTAACGAATTCCTCTTCGCCAGTTGTTAGACGGATGGATTCAGAGTCTATCCATTGTGAGACGAAAAAATTAATCTGAATGGTACGGTCGGTGTATTAAACACACAAAGAAACAACAAAGCAGTTTAATGATTAATCTGACTTACGGAATTATAAATCCTTTCCAGGTTGCTCCGTGTTGCTGCAATGGCGTGAGACTTGGGGAAACAATAGCCAGCCAAGGTGTGGAATATGGGTGACATAGCGTAATCCAGCTCACAATCTTCTGACGAGCATTTCATGGTCGACAACTTTAAGTACCAAAAAAGTATCAAACAGCTAATTTTCTTCAAAGAACTAAGCCTTACAAGCATATTATACAAATATGATTATTATTACAATTCTCTGGCTGAAGTGTCGAAACACAGGTGGTGCAAGCCATTGACTCCGGGTGTAGCTAACATCGCGTTCAGGGATTAACTCTGGACATGGCGAATCATCACTGGAAGCTTGTGGGCTTTCCGGATTAGAAAAAGCAAGTTGCATTACTCGTCTTGGGCCTACGCATGGTCTCCTTCGCAGTCGCTGTGCAACAGATGGTGAATGCTGGGATGAACTACCAGTAAGGCAGCTAAAACTTAAGGTGAAGTCTCTTGGTTCGAGCAATCTTGCTGCTTTCTCCACTGCCATAAAATTTAGATGCGATAAGTCAACTGAGCGGTATCCAGACATGTCAAGATTGGTAGGTTATAACTTACACTGGTCGAAACATTCTTGCAATGAGGACATTGTTACAGTCAAAGATGACCCAGCTGATCTCCTCAGACTGTACGCGGATCCTAAAACAAAGGAAGCAGTACTTAATCAAGCAAGGCTGGTACCCTCAAAACAATATCAATATCAGAATGCCGTAGGGGCTGAAAGTCAGGGACAATAGCGCTGGGCCGAACGAATAAATGCTACTGCGCTTACGTCCTCGGTTTTCCATGGCTTTGAAATATTCAGCTTATCCTTAACTACAAACTGCCATTCCTCAGCACCGCTTACGGCAACGCACGTCGGCGATACGTCGAACAGCTGCTTTTACGCACGCTTTGCTAGACAAAACAAAACGCACTGGACCGGCTGACCGTCTGTCTAGAGTGAGTGTCGTCACAGAATGTGTCGTGCGTACAGGAGGCGTGAAGTCTGGTGATTTCAGCTGCAATGTTGCTAACCTTCCGCTAATTTTTCCAATCAAAAATTCACAGATAAAATAACGAAACCAGAATCCGTCGATTCATGTAATCTTTTACAGACCAGAAGAATGAATCCTATCAGGTAACTATACTAGGATTGTCGTCCCCGGAAGTATTCTGATGAAAATCCAGGCGTCCAGGTTGCACGAGTCATACCGTGTACCGGTCATACGAATATACCTAAACCACTTCAACATTTAATTTATCATTTAATCTGGTAAAAATGCAGACAGAAATATTATAATAGTAGAGCTATTCTCATGTTGCTAATTACTGACGTTCCAAAGACAATAGAAGACATTTCATTAGAATTCAGTTTAGTCTCTTCATTTTTCCTCCAGTACTGTCAATGACATCCAAGCAAGAAAAGGAGTAAATTCCATTTTATTCAAAATGTTGTCAGTTGTTTTCTGGACCTTCTGACAAATACTGATGAATAATCGTATATGCAAGAGAAAACGAAAATTGGCAACGGCGACGTCGGTTCGACTTGCGGTACGCGCGACGCGACGGCGCCGGTCCAGTCAAAACAACCTGCTACGTCACTGGAGTCGGTTTCAAGGTCACAGGCAGAAGTCGGAGGAACTGGAGCAACAGTTGTTATTGTTATGTTGGGTCGTGACGAGCGAATCAGGTTAAAATACTGAGGAAACCGGAAATCCTTCCGTCAATAAGTACGTAAATCTTACCATCATACTGTTTGAGTGATCTAGCTTAAAGTATTGTTTCCGCCCAGGCTGTTCCAGCGTAATCAGTCTCTATACGTCAACAATCAGTGGCTCAAGTTTAGAAAGAATCTTTGCGATGAAACAGACTGAAGTCCCAAGGTAAGGAGAAAAGAGTTCAATAAGGTTTCATCTCTCTGCAAAGTTGGGCTCACTCAAGAGCTCGTCATCACCACTACCTTTTACACATATGAAATACTACCGAACAGCTTGAGGATCTTTGTCTACTACCTACCGCCGCCGTGCAAAAGTAAGTGCCTAGAAAAAGATCAAATCCTCAGAGAAAGGATGTGATGGTAAATAAACTTTATTTTCATTTTGGGAAAACTAAGCAATTACTACAGGTCGGTTTGTCATTATTTTTTATTTGTGGTTCCAGGTTTACTGCTTCCTGATTATCAATTATTTTGAAGGGATTCTAGATCTGCTTAGCTTCCACCTGTGATCAGCTTGTCATCATTATCAAGTGAATTGTGGCCAAGGCCAGGTGAGTGAGAGAGTCACTTTATTATGGCCTATCTAAGGACGACGGGTGATGATGACACTGAAATCTCTACCTCTTACTCCACTCTGTTCTCAAATAAGCTGATCGATTTGGCGATTTCAGTGGATACGGAGGTTCTAACGAAGTGTAAGGCGGAGAGCGAGTGCGTTGGGAACGGAAAGGTCGGAATACTGGATGTCTCAAATTCTCTCGTCATCACTAAGCAAATTACTATGGGGGCTGACAGACGGAAGTACGGTACTACAGAGTTACCTAGTGCTAATCCTCGACAGCCAGTCACCAATGGTCTCCTACATTCTGCTCAGCCTAATCTCCTGACAGTATTCAGTTCACCATGTGCCGACTATTTCCCTAACTCAAACCGAACGAGCCCAGAAGATAGCGACGAAGAGTTACCAGAGTACGTTCGCAGTATGATGGAATATGACGTTACCCTTCAGCGGCTTGTCAAAACTGGTTCAGTTACGATATCGAAAGTCAAACAAGAAACTAGAAGTAGCGGGAAGGAAAAGTGCTTACATAACGGAGAGGAAGACTATCCCTGCGATGGCGATGAGATTCATAATGGAATTGAGCAGAAGAACTCCAATGTACCTCCTGGAAACATCCATAAATCATTATTGGAATGGCAAGAGTTTCCTTTTGCAAAGAGACTATTGGAATTAGCACACATGTCTCTAACCCCAAATGCAGTTCGTGATGTTGTGTCTCAACCACTACCGGCGCAAGGGATAATAATGAAGAAACTACCTCCACAAAATCCTACCAGAGGAAATACGTTGCCTAAATCCAGTATTTCAACAGGATTTCTGAACGGGTTGTCACAGGCAAAGCCGGTGAAGAGTCAGAAGCGAATTCGAAAACTTCGGTCTAATGAGCCGTCACCGATCGTAAAAGCCGCTCAGCCAAAAACGGCCAAGAAGATACCTGTCATTGGCAATTCCAAGGCGCCCAGCCGGAAGAAAAGCGATTTAGAAGACGACCGATCCAATATGTTCCAAATGGATCCAATGAAATTCCTTGAGGTGAATTTGAATAAAGTTATTTCTTAATTTTTTCTGATTTGTTTTATATTTCGTTTAGGTATCACTTAAAGAAGGTAAAGTTCCAGATGACTCTCACAGGCGAAAGTACGAATGCAAGTTTTGTGAAAAGAAATTTTGCTGGAGTACAGACCTCAAGCGCCATACGCTTATACACACAGGTTAGTTTTTTTTCTATTCCGAAAATTAGAACGAAAATTCAAGCAAAACATATTCATTCTATTCAATAGGAGAGCGGCCATTTCAATGTCCTGAATGTCCTGCCAATTTTACGAGAAAGTTCCTAATGCAGAAACACATGAAGAAAGTCCATGGTGAAGATCCGAGACGAACGGCTTCAAGCAATGCTGATGCCGCGGCTGAAGAGGATTTCTACAGCGTGGCTACGTTCGTTCAAGACGAAAGTGGGGACGAGCTGGATGGCCACAAAATCAAAACTGAGTTCAACGAAGAAGAGTTTGAAGATTACGATATGGGTGACGATGAAGAATACGAAGAAGAGGTTGGTGTAAAATATATAGATTTCTAAACTCAGTATTGACGATTGTCTCGAGCAACAACGACTGAATCAGCAGAATTTAGTTATTATAATAAGTAATCCTCATCGAATTTGTTGTTCCTGAATTATCTTGTCTTCTCTTTTTCTATATTAAGTTCTTCTCTCTGAGATGTTTGTTCTTTTTTTCTTTCAAAATCGTGCAAAATTATGAGGTTGAGTCGGGATTGTTTTTAGCTTCAATGACTTTCAATTTATACTGTCGTCGTGCGATAACGCTGTTTTAATTTTTTCAAACCATGTTGAAAAATCATGTTAAAAAATCGAGCATTATATTAATATTGAATTTTGCCTTGTTAATAACAAAGATTTTTTAATCAGAATCGATAAGTTTGAGGAAGACCCGTAGTTAGATTTGAATTTTGAAGTGTGGAGGGAGGATGTGTTAAGACTTGTATAATTCTTCTTTTCGAGCGGAAAGATCATTCGCTGGCTGGGCACATCCAGGTTTAAGGTCTGTAGAGCAAGTACAAATTGAGTTAGTTGAGAAGGGAGCTGCTGCTGGTAAGCACTTATGAGTTTGGGAAGCGAGTGCGTCTGGCATTGGATTGACAACTGAGTTTGCAGAACAATGGGAAGCAAGAGAGTTAGAACACTGTGAGAGTGTTTTGCAGGAGAAGGTGGAGCTACTGGAATTTATGGATTCGGCTATCCGTGGTTTGCTCGAACTTTCAGAGGACAAGTCAACAATTGAGGTGCTGGAATTTTTGGCGATGTCGCCGGAGTAGAGGGAGACAAGAGAGTGCTCTGAGTACACGGATTCGGTCGGAAACGAATTACTTGATTTGATGGATTGCGAGACTACGGATTTGGTGGAGTAGGAAGACGGGGAGTGCTGAGCATTGGTTGATTGTATTGATTTTGGATCAAGGAGAAATGAGGTCGCTGAGGGTACAGATGGTGAGGCCATTGTGTCCGTGGGTCCTAAAATTTTTTCACGTGATGGTGACACTGCTAAGGATTTCGAAGAATTTGTGTGCACGGTTGTCACTGATGACTCATGTGAAGGCGGGGCGAAAGATATAGGTGGGCACATAGGATCTCGCATTGACTGCACAGGGTCATCACGAGTCTCGGCCGCCGAGGTTGGCGGCTCTTCCTGCGGAATGACGAGATCGTCTTTCCTGATTTCAACACACCAGTTTCCCTGATCATAGTAGGAATCTACGATTCTCGGCTTAGGACTAGCATCAATCTCTCCAATAATTTCTTCAAGTTCACCACGATTAAAGACGTGATAGAAACGGTGATGGACAGTAGGCTTCCCACTATTACCGAGCCAGGGAACCAACATATCGTTAAACATAAAATTCTCTTCGTGTTGATGAACCGGAAGGAAAGAGTAATCTTTTGGAACGGTAGTTGTGAGCTCCGGTTGCTGTTGACAGTTTGCTTGCTTGAGCGCCTTTGACTTAGCGTAGACTGACTTCATTTCTTGTAGCTTCTGGTCTTTTGCCCAAACGTAGATGAGGGCACGCCCACGAGGAGCGAGCACACGATAGATTTCTCGCAGAGCTTCCAATCGTCTTTCCTGCAAACAAAATTCCAATAATGGGGCCGTGATGTCAGAAATGTTTCTGGACTTTTGCATTCAAAAATCCTAGTGTGTGCCTGGCTGGCTTTAAAAATCATTCGGCTGCATTTACGGAATGACAAAACGTGGGGAAAGAGAGTAGGGAGATTTCTGAAAGTTCGCTGTCTCACAGCAAAGGCATAGGCGTGTCAGATAAATGGTGTCGCGCTGTGAGCTATCCGGAATTCTGGCGGCGCATGAGTGAGAATACAACATCCCTTTTTGAATAGAACAGCTGCCGAGGTATAGAAGACATACATAAACAACAGCTGGTTTGGTAAATGCACCAGCCGAACAGCCGAACTTAGTAGTAGATGAGTTTGTTCATTCTTGAGGTCAAGTCATTTTTGCAGCGTTTGTCTATTGCGGTCGCTGTGCTCTTGGATGGGAGATAAAGAGAGAGGTCGCGAGAGAGACTGACGCCAGATCAAAAAATAGTCAAAAACAGCAAAAATGCAACTGTTGCTTTTCGAGTTTTCTTTTGCTGCATTTGCAAAATTTCCAAAATTACATGAGGTTCATAAGTTGCTAAAATTAGCAATCTTAGCTTATCTAAGGCTAATCAGGCTATCTGGGGCACCAAATCTGGTTCCGAATATACGGATAGAATGGTACGGTACGGCACGTGTTAATCAAAACCTTACCTTTGTTGCCAAATGATGCAAAACTGCAATACAGATAACGGTATCAAAGGAATTATCTTTGAACGGAATACTGAGACAGTTGGCACGCACTGCATCAACCCCTTTCTCATTAGCAATTTTCAGCAAGGCCTTGCTCATATCCATCCCCGTCTGTTAACAAGAAATAATTTTTTGGAATATGCGGTATGTCTGGATAACTGAGAAATGCAGTATACCTGATAGATATAGTCTTGTATATTGAAGTATTTTCCATTGCCACACCCAACGTCCAACACAGTCTGTCCGAAAGCAACCTTTTCCAGAAACTCCTTCACCCGTGGCCAAGGAGTATGTCGGGTGCTGCTGAAGTGCTCTGCGATTTCATCGTAGACCTGAAATACGACAGGAATGTAAAAAAAAACTAAAAGCCTTGGTAGAAAGATTTCTAAACACCATACTTTATGGACAAGATCATTTTCTATCCCGGGCGCTGTTTTTTCACTTAACGTTGCTTGCTGATAGTCACACATCTCGGGATAACTGATCGATATAGAGATTTATGAACAGAAAAACTCAGGATGACAATTAACATTCCACTCACGGGCATTCGCAGATTCGAGACTGGTTGAGTATGCGGAAGGTTAGAGAAATTCGCACCGCACGACGAACGACTGTCATACCCAAATTTAATTCGGACATGTCGTGAACTGTGTCATACTTCCGGCTGGCTATGCCGTGTGTCCACAGTAGACTGCAAGAATATCAACAAGAATATCAAAACGAAGAAAGCTTATTAATATCAGAACACTGAATGCGTTACCGAGCTTCGTCATTCATGACTAGGAGGGAGCGTGGCGGAAGCACAAGGGAAAGATGTTGATCTCCGGAGCGGAAATCCATCACGACCGAGCTTCCCAAGCTGAGGGAAACGATTGGTTGTTGGAAGGATGAGTGAGCGTCCACATGGGGAGGTAAACCTATGGAAATAAGTCTTCTAGGAGTTTCTAATACAGTTTTTCCTTGTCCTATGTATAGATACCATTCCCAGGGGCGTAGTGATTCATAGTTATCTGCTCAGGTTTGCTGTGAACGACATTATATGTCATCATTTTAGTGATTAAACTAGAGAACTCTTCAGGAATGGGGTCCGGCATGGGATTATTGAAGTCAACGTCATTAGTTGCGTAGCGGAATTCGTAGCCGAAATGTCGGACGATCCGATTCTTCAGCTTCACCTCCTCATTAGCTGAAAATAGAACGACACCGTGCACAAACTAAAGTGTGAAGATCGTTGTTAATTTTCGGCGTATCACCCACATGCAGAATCTTTGACACTGTTTGCTTCATCACCATCAAGATTTCCAGTCCCGTTTTCCTCACGGTCCTCCTCTTGAGGGTATAGTAAAGTAAGAAGCTGCTTCTCTTCCTCCTCAGAGATAAAATCCAGTAGCAAGTGCAATCCATTCGGCCATGGTGCACAGAAAGGTGCTAGCAAATAGGAATCTTCCGGCGGAGGTTCTGTTTAGTTTAATTAAAATTCTTTTAATATTGTATACAAAAAAAACCTATGAAGCGAAACAAGTGTTACCTTGGATGACGAAGTCCATGAATATCACTTGCCCGCCAGGAAATGTAGCACCATTTTTGGCTTGCTTAGCAGCTCCGGCATGAAGACTGGACTCATATCGAATTGTGCAGAAAGGCTTATCAGCGTAGTAGCGAATCTCATCAGGTGAAGGTGAAAAAAAATTTATTAGGGCAATTTTTGGAGTTCCTAATCCCTGACCGGCACCCCATACCATCAGCCACTACAATTAAAACAAAATCAAATGAATTATAAATAGGTCAATTTTAGGACCCAGTAGTCAGACGGGCAGTGCAGTCCTTCAGTTTTGTCCACATGCCTTACCTCAGTGGGTTTGTGGCTACGCTGAACATTCAGCTGTCGTCCCAATAAATTGAGGGCCTTTGACATTTTCTTTGCAGTCTTTTTGTCGAAGATCTTCGCCATTCTTAGCCGGCTGCTTTCGGGAAAACGTAAAGCCGATAAAATTAAAAGTCGAACGAATTTCTTGGCGTGAATACAGTATCAATTGTTTAGTTTTAATTTAGACTAGGACACTTTTTAAAAATTAAACAAAAGGCAGAACAAAAATGTTAAATTCAGGAATTTTGTTTTTGATTTTATTTTAGAAAAAAGCAGATGGTGAGTTTAAAAAATATGAGGTTGGCGGGGATCCGAGAGTGAGGAGAGCCGGAAGGCCGTGCTCTCATTGGTCAATCAAAGCCACGCTCCTTCGCTTTCGCTTACTCTTGTTAGCATATCCAACTCGCTGCTCGCTTCCGCTGCTCCAGCGTATCTCAACTCTGAAGGTCAAAGGCCAAGTGCTATTTACCTCAGCTATTGCTGGCAAAACCTTTGAAGGACCCATCAGGTTTTATTCTGTACTATGTTCCCCAAGATCTTCTAAACACTGAAAATAAGCGTAAACGAAAGAATTTCATTGAAATCCGGACAGAAACCTTAAAAGTAATTAAGGAAAACCAAAATTCCTGCATTATTTATAAAAGTGATCTTAATCTTGCTTTTAACCCTTGCAAGGTCGGCCAATTTCAAATTCGGAACGGTCGCCGATTTTGGTAATTGCCTATGGGGACCCCGTACGACCGACGATATTGAAAATTGTCAGTGAGCTTAAAGTGGCTCCTAGCATAAGGTGAATGTTGCCAATTAAATTTATGGCATACGCTATTCAAATAAGAAACTTGGAGGAGTGTCGACACTGCTAGACGCCATTTTAGGTTTGCGGGCAGATGGAAACATCATATGGTCGTATGCAATCTCTGCTGACAATTGTCAACCTCACTGACCGTGCGCGATTTCAGTCGTCTAACACGGGGCCGTAGCCCCCTTCCGATAGGAATCCTATCGAGACGCCTGACGTCCTACCGCTTAGCTCCCAGCATAAAAAGTGTAAAGAAATGTTTTTTGGGGAGGTAAAGAAAAGTTTTAACAGCTTAAGCCAAAGCTTTTTAAACCTCGAATGGCTAAACTTGTTGAAAATTGTCATATCATCGCTGACCTTGCAGGGATACTCGTTCCCATGATTTCAGGCGTAATGAAATAGTAATTCTGATGCTTTAGATATGGGAATTCCAGTGTTAATGAGCAAAGAAAGGGAGCTAAGCCGACCAATACATGGGCATACTCTTTGGAGCTAAGTATTATGATCTTCTTATTAGCATCTTGGGGTCTCTGAACCCACCTCATTATGGAAACGCTACTTGTCTCCATCCAAACTTTTATCTTTGACTTCTCAACCTTTTTCTGCTTGCTTTGTTTGCCAAGAAACTGGAAAAGCAAGTTATCGTAATGGAACTGACTGGAGGGCTTTAAATTACAGCATACCTTAAAATAATCATTTCTTGGATTGACATTAGTCAGTCCTTCACGTAGTATTAATAACTGAAGCGAGGATGGAATGTGTGCCAAGAATACTGTTTTTCCTGCTGATTCTAAATGCGGTCTGTAAGGAGACTACTGGACAAGGGAGCCTTAGCAAATTGAAGGGGAAAGATGGCCCAATCGAGGTAAATCTTCACCGTGATTACAAACCCGTGTGGGACAGCCTGGACGCCCGCCCCCTCCCTAAATGGTACGATGAAAACAAAATAGGGATTTTTATTCACTGGGGTGTGTTCAGCGTACCTGGATTCGGCTCTGAATGGTTCTGGAGTAACTGGTAAGAATACTAAAGATTCTTAAAAATTAAATATCAGATTTTGACGGATCTCTATTCTCGCTGTTTTCACTCCAGGAAAAATACCAAATCTCCAAGCGTCGTCGACTTCATGAAAAAGAACTATCCTCCTGGATTTAATTATCAAGACTTTGGGCCACAGTTCACAGCGGAATTTTACAACGCAAGTGCCTGGACTCAAATTTTTAAAAAATCAGGAGCCAAGTAAGGTCAATCCTATCATTTGTCTCAGCTCTTACCGATGAATCATTCTGGCTTCTGGCGAAATATGTGTTTTGCAGGTATGTGGTACTAACGAGCAAGCATCATGAGGGATACACCCTCTGGCCCTCCAAGTACTCTTTCAGTTGGAATGCTATGGATGTGGGAGCCCACCGAGATCTGCTGGGTAATAATGCTTTTATTCCTTGAAAATATTTTATATTAATTTTTAAATTATGAACAGGAGAGCTAGCAGAAGCAGTGAGGTCGGATTCAGACCTTCGTTTTGGTCTTTATCATTCGCTGTACGAGTGGTTCAACCCCCTTTGGTTGTCAGACAAGGCTAGTAACTTTTCAAAAGACCATTTCGTTCAGTTCAAGACGCTTCCAGAACTCTATGAACTGGTTCATAAATACAAACCGGAAATTGTGTGGTCGGATGGCGAGTGGGAAGCACCTGACAGTTACTGGAAGTCAAAGGAGTTTCTAGCTTGGCTTTATAATGAGAGCCCAGTTAGAGACACCGTAGTCACGAACGACCGATGGGGTCATGAAACTCTGTGCAAGCATGGAGGATACTACACCTGCGCAGACAGGTACAATCCAGGTATTCAATCAATTTTACAATATTTTTCTCAACCTTTTAGCTAACACTCGTTCAAAATCACAGGGGTACTCCAGCCTCACAAATGGGAAAACTGTATGACACTGGACAAGGGTTCTTGGGGACATCGTCGAAATGCTCAGCTTCGCAGCTATCTCAAGCCGGATGAGCTCATTCAAACTGTAGTCGAAACCGTGGCCTGTGGAGGTAATCCTGCCATTTGGCTTCTTCTTCGTTTAAAGCTTAACACTTTTTATATGTCTTTGTTTTCTCCTTCCACATCCCACTTCCATAGGAAATGTACTGATTAACGTCGGACCGACGAAGGAAGGCATTATTGTACCAATCGAGGAAGAACGACTCCTGCAACTCGGTCAATGGCTGGAGGTAAACGGGGAAGCCATTTACAAGACAGTTCCATGGGCCTACCAAAATGATACCATGACGCCTGGGATATGGTAATTCATGTCATTTCTTTTTAGAAAAATTCGGTCTTTTGCACTTAATTATTTTTCCAGGTTTACTAGTCGACCCAGTGATGACACAGTATATGCAATAGTCTTGGACTGGCCGAAAGATTCTGTCGTGCAAATTGAAGTCGTAGCCAGTGATTTGGTGACAGGGATCACGCTACTGGGATCCGATTCAGAAACCCTGAAATGGGAAGATGGAAATCCAGGGATAAAAGTTAAACTGCCGAACTTTCTGGAGAACAAATCGGAGTGGGCATGGACGCTTAAAATTAATACGAAACAGCGAAAAAATCATGTACCGAAGTCTACAGTGGCTATAGCTTGAATAAGAAAAACGAAAAATAAAATAAAAAACGCCTGCTTTCTCCGCAAGCATGAGAGCGGGAGCGGGACCGGCGTTTGAAGCTTTCTCCCAAAAAAATTTTTATCTTTTCGAAGAAAATTATTTGGTTTGGAGAGGTTACTTTCGGGCCGCGCTGTGATGTGGAGACTATTATAATCGCTGCTTGAATTCCTAAGCGAATTAATTGGTTTCCTAACCTCAAAAGCAAGTGCTTCAAGAATAAAAGCTGGTGTCCAAGCAAGTGTCAAATAAAACTGAACGTCTCTGAAAATAAATTTCGGGAACGGACCCTGCATCAAACTAATTGGCTGTCCCCCGTTTAGAGTCTTTTGATGGCGAGCAGTAGAAATTCACTGATGAGGACAGGCATGGATGCTGAATCGAGTGAAGCAGAGGAGGAGCAAGAGCTGGAAGAAGAAGAAGAAGCCGAGGAATCATACATTGATTCGGTTAGACCAAAAAATAGCTCATGCTGGTAATAAATTACGAAAGAGGCGATCAATTATGTGTATTTTGGGTTAGATCAACGCCGCCTACGCCGAAGAAACGGATTATGATTTTGCTGTAAGTTACCGGGATGGTTCCCACCTGCCAGTCTGAAAACTGACGGACGGCAAAAAAAAAATCTGAATGATTTAATCGACTTGAATTTGTTGTCTATAAAACTAGGAACTTATGTCACTGGAGGACGAGCATTGCTTCAGTTCTGATTTCCTACTCTCTCCAGAGCACCTATCTCGGGTTGAGGATGAACTCTCCCCACCACTTCCTGAACTTGTAGGACTCCACCTGCAGTGAGTACCAATATGGAAGTTTAATGTGTTTGTGCTGCATGAAATTAATTTTAAATTTTTTTAGAGTCCTTGAAAATCTTCTCAACAAAAATTTTGATAAAGCACTCAACGTCCAAATCAATTTGGTCCAGGCTTTCTGCCGTGAGTTCCAGGAACAGAAAGATGGTAACTGGGGTATGAAGACGATGGAGACCATGTGTTGTGACCTGAGGAAGATTGCTTACACAGCAGGGATTACAGAAGATCCAATGATTCGGTCCGAAGAGAATTCTCCTACGTGTATGGAAAGAGCAGCAGATGTAATAATGGGCCTCTTCCGAGTTTGTGCAGCAGATTCGTAAATTTTTTCAGTTATTGATGACTTTTCCCACTGCAGTAAATCATAATACTTTGCTTCCTAGGCGTGTTCAAGAAAAGGAATCGAGGAGATGGGCAATGCTGATGTTAGTGAATCAACTTTTTAAAGTTTACTTCAAAATTAACAGACTTCAGCTTTGCAAGCCGTTGATTCGAGCAATTGAGACGCAGCCATCAATGGACAATTTCCCACCGGAGCAGATAGTTACTTACAAATACTATGTTGGTAGGAAAGCATTGTTTGACTCGGAACTCCGTGTTGGTAAGCCAAGGAAACATTGTAAGATTCATGTTCCGAATTTGTGGTTGAATCTTCTTTGCATTAGCCGAGAGTGCACTTCAATATGCGTTTGACCATTCCTCTCCGTATCCTGCCTCTGTAAACAAGCGTAAAGTGCTCATCTACTTGATTCCAGTCAAAATGTTCTTGGTAATTATTATCTGTACTATCTCATGTATGTGTACCATTTCATATTTTCTTTTTTGCGTTGTAGGGTTACCTACCAACGGAAGAAGCGCTTCGGAAGTATGATCTCTTAGAGTTCTTGGGACTGTCGCAGTCAATTCGGCATGGAAGCTTTAGACAATTTTACGAAGCCTTGAAAGCAAATGAGTCCATGTTCATTTCTAATGGGATATATTTGATTCTTATGAAACTCCGTATGCTCTTGTTCCGCAATCTTTTCAAAAAAGTGTAAGTCCAGAAACAAATTATGTTTTCTCTGTATTTTTCTTTACGGAATTTGATGCCTTTACTGCAGCTGTCTACTTCAAGATGGTAATCAAGTACCGATTGAGCTTTTCGGGATTGCGCTCAAGTGGTCTGGTTATGACGATGTAGACGACGATGAGGTGCAGTGCTTGTTGGCAAATTTAATCTACGATGGCCAGATTCGTGGATACATCTCCCATCAGCATCAAATGGTTGTAATTGCTAAAACAAACCCATTTCCGAAATTGTCTTCTGATTAGGCAATACGTAGAACTATCTCTCTATTTTATTGGTATTAATATATTGCATTATTTGTTATCGTAAAGTTTAATTCTGTCCGAAAATGTAAAAATAAAATAAAGAATTAAACTCAGATCGTAAATTCTTTATGCAACAATTTGCAACGATTCGTTAAACAGCAAAGGATTTAAAATTTAGGATTCAAGAGTCTTTCTGTTCAGTAAATATGATTTTTTTTTCTAAAACTATTAAAATTTTTCCATACCATTTAAAATTTTTCGATTGGCTTTGCAATAGTTCAGACAAGTCGAGATGTTTGTTCTCTAGAAGTCCCCGATGATCCGCAAATTAGTAAGCTGGTGAGCTTAGATTTTTCTCCAAAAATTAATTTTACTGCTCGAATTGACCTGTCTCGACCAAAATGTTCCCCAGTCAGAATCCGTTCCGGGATTGAGGAGTCCAAGCCCCCAATCGGGAAATCCATCCATGTGCATGCTATCGTCCTGGGACGAAATCTCTTACCGTAAAACTCCAACGCACAGTGCGGTTATTTTTCTAGCGAACTCGAGCAGGGTGCGCTTACTTGAGAAGAGTTTGGTTAATGAGGGAGGTGTGTTTAAAAATGCATTGATCAGTCCAGCAAATCTCATATTGTTCAGGCGTCGAATACAAAGACGAACTTAAGTCCAAGAGGACAACTTATGCCAAGGAATTTTTCTTATCTCGATGCAGAGAGATTTCGCTGAGCAGTTTCGAATACAAAGACGGACTTAAGTCCGAGTTTAGGCAAAAAGACTTATGACTGCTCATGGAGCAGTCTTAAGTCAAAGAAAGTAAAACTTCTCAAACAAAATAATCATTGTGTTTAAAGTGAATTAATTTTGGCTTCGCCATTTCTTCTCCAAATACTTAACAATTTCGACTGAACGTACAAGCATCGTGTACTACTACTCCTACCCTTGACTAGTTGAGCTAACTAAGCACATTGAATAGACAGGGTAGGAGGTGTTGTACTATACGCTTCCTTCGTTACATCGCTTGTCTCATACTATCAGTGCTAGTGAAGACCATTGGAATTTAAAACCCTATGTGAAGTG
>JABASM010000259.1:0-27548 GCA_019776545.1 Brachystomella parvula
AACTCATTGTTAGCTTTCTTATACTTAACGTAAATATTGTTTGATAGAATAGTAAACTCATTGTTCAATCAAAAATGAACCAGTTGTTGCAATCGGATCTAAAACGCATAGTAAATTGAAGGATGGAAAGCTAACAGGATGATCTTTGGGAATTGGGACGCTAGGCTCTTTTTTCCTGATGTTTCATTTTTATCAGATTAATTTGTAGAGATTGCAAATCGCTTCTTAGTTAGCAAATTGTCAGATATCCGGAACATGTTTACTTGCTAAACTAGCGTTTATGTTAGTATGAGCGTCAATTTCCCAATTTTTCTCCACTTTTAACCCCATCTTTTGTTAAATGTCGCAGTTTCGTGGCTTATAAACAATGAGACAGGGAAATTCAAATCGCAATGAAGTTTTGGTTTTTGCGGCAAAACACGTGCGTGAGTACGAGCTCCGTTCGTACTCCGTTGTCCTCCGACTCTGGTTAATTAATTGTTAACTAATTAGTTGCAGAATGAGGAATTTGCATATATGTCGTACGTTTACTTCCGGTGGTCCTCTGCCCTTTGCTGATTCGTCTGTGTTCTGTATGGGTGAAAATGGTCAGCTGCTCCAAGTATCCGAGCAACCGGATTCAACTGAAGGGAGTCTGAGCCGGGTTTATGAATCTGGAGACAGTGAAGTATTGGTCAAGAGTAGCCTCCTCCACGATGTCTTCCATATGCAGTTTGTCAGCAATACGGGGTCTGTCTACTTTGGTACCAAGCAAGGTCACTTTTCTCAGTTCTATCTCCATGTCGGTGAGGTAAGAAAGCGTCACTACAAGGTTGTTTGAGTGAATTCCTGAATTTTGGTTATTCAAGGAACCTTGGCGTCACTACAGTATTCGATACTCATTTTACTTTTTTGGTTCTTGTTTTGTAACCGATCATTTGGCATTTCTCAGGCTGAGGAGCTGTTTCAGTCTGAGACAGGGCTAGCCATGTTTGCGGTATCCCCAGATTCTCGTTTTGTATCCGTTCTTACTCAGAGCGGAGTCCTTCTACTGATGTCACTTCCTAATCTAGAATTAGTCTCTGAAGTTCCGCTGTGCGATTCGAATGAGTTAGATGCAAGTGGGAGTTCGGTGCAGATGTGCTGGAGGCATGACAGTCAATACTTCGTCGTGAATGTTCCTGACACAAAAACTAGTAATATTCGCTGACTCAGATTCGCTTATTTTTAAGGTTGAGCTTGTTGTTTAATTTTTGATTCGCTTCTGATAGAAAGAAGGTTAAGGACATACGATGAACATGGAGCATTATTCTCTGCTACGGAAGATACGACGTATCTCTTGAGTGACATCGTCTCTTGGCAGCCTTCTGGTGGGCTGGTTGCTGGAATCGGTAGGTTCAAAATGCATTCGCCAATGTTATTCTGTGGATGTTGACTTCGCATGAGAGCAGAATCATACATACGGGACGCTAACTGAATTTTTTCTCTGTTAAGAAAAACCCCCCACAGGAAAAGACGGATCCCTCATCACATTTTTTGAGTTGAATGGTCTCAGAAGGTCATCTTTCAATCCGTACCAAAGGGATGATAATAAGGACAACCCGGTGATAAAACTGTTCTGGAACTCCCTATCTGACATCCTGGCTGTGATTTATCAGAATTCCGTTGAGCTTTGGCATCGGTCAAACTATCACTGGATGTGTAAGAGCATAATTCAGCGTCGGGATGAAGAAATAGGTGCTGATGATGGCATAAAGTTCTTTGCGTGGGATCATGAGCATCCTTATAAGTACGTAAAATCCTTGGAGTAATTGTTAATTGAAGGTCTCATTTAAATAAATTATGTTTCTAGGCTTCATATCATTTACCAAAGTGGGTTTTACTCCTTCCGCCATTTGAGGCTTGATTACACTTCGAACTTATCCGGTGGTTCTGCACTTACTGTTTCCATCAACGGTGATACCTTATACTGCACACCGTTTAGGGATAATTCAGCCCCGCCGCCCTATGGCTTCTATCAGGTATGGAAATTAATCCGAGTTTCTATTTTTTTCTGCGGCGGAAATTCGTTCACTCTTCCGAATTTTTATCTTTTGCGTTGTCACTAAAACAGTCATATTTGTTTGAACTAGATTTCTTTGGAATCTGCGGTAAAGGAAGTAGCATTAAACAGCTTTTGGGATGGATTTCTTTGTGTCCTTTACACTGGGAAGCTTGTTTTGGTGAAGAATTCGAAAACGGAGCTTTGTATTCTCAGCACCATGTCTCCAGAAGACAATTCGTTTCTTTTGGAGACTTACAATTGGATATGGCCGAATTCACATACTGTGTGCTGTATCAGCAACAACAACATACTTGTTTTCGAGCTTCCAGAGTATTTTTCGCAACCGGGCCCATCTTCTAATTTTCGTTTACGTCATCGCGTGCCATTGAATTGTTCCTCGATGTCTCTTGTTTCTGAGCTTGGGAGTCATTCTGAATCAGATCAAATTCTTGTCAGAACGCTCAGCGGTTCCGCCCTCCTGGACTTAAAGTCACTCCATGACCCGCAACAACACCTGGAACCATTCTTCAGTTTACCTCCGGATTGCTTCTACAATATGAAGACTCTTATCCTCGGTGGTTCAGGGGGCGAAGCGAGTTTTGCCACTGGTGTAATTACAATTGCACATGATCAGATTACACGCAAGTTGGATCTATTTTCATCCAGTTTGAGTGCAAAACTGTCAACGGACTGTACATCGATTGGAACCTTCGAGGACTATTTGTTGTTCACCACTATTCAAGGTACGCTGCAAATTATCCACATTACCGAATTACAGAAAGCTCTAGATGGATCATTGGACGGAATGAGGACAAATGTTGAGCAGTACTCCAGAAAAGTCGAGAAGGGCTCAGTGATTGTGTCGTGTTGCTGGAATCGGTTAATGGAGCCCGCTCTCGTCCTCCAGGTACTTCCAAGGGGCAACTTTGAGACCATCCAACCTCGTCCCCTTGTAATCGCTTCAATCAAAAGGGTGCTTCGTGATCAGAGTAAGCGATCTTTCAATGTAATCATGGGTGCTATGCGGAGACATCGGATTGATGCGAACGTGCTACTGGAAGAACTGAAGGCTTTCGAGAAAGAGGGTGGGACAAGTTTAACAATGAAAGAAGCCTTCTCTGCCATGGTGGAACAGGTTAAAGACTCAAATATCCTTGTGCTCTTCGTCACGGAAATCAGTATAGAGAATCTTGAATATCTACGCTTGATGAAGAGTGTTCTTCAGGACTACATCACGCAGGATCACGGGAAGAGTGGGATTCAGCCATATTTGGCAGCAATGGCTAAGCTAGGGCAGTTCGAAGAAGTCCTCAACTCACTGCTCATAATTGCGGAAAAAGATAGGGAAGTAGTTAAAGGTCGTGTCAAATTTCTGAGGTAAGTTTTGCTGAATAGTTGTAATGACCATTTCTCAACCTCACGTTTTTCTTTCGTTTCCCTCAGTTTTTATGCAGACAACGCTGAAACTCTGTACGAGGCTTCGCTTGGAACATATGACCTTAATTTGACCGCAGTTGTCGCTGACTGCTTGAATAAGGATCCTAAGGAATATCTCCCAATTCTTAATAACCTCCGTTCGCTCCCAATCCTCAAAAGGCAGTTCTCAATTGACAATACTCTGAAGCGCTGGGTGAAGGGTTTGAAAAGCCTCCTTGAGGATTCGACTGTAGAAGTGGATCAGATTATAAAATTCACGGAGAGGCATCGTCTTTTCCCCGATGCTTTACGACTGCTGTCCAGTAAAGCAGTGATGGCAGCGAGATCTGACACGGACGCCCTTGAAAAGAACCTTCAGAAGTCCTATGGTGAATACTTAGAGGCGCATGGAAAAAATCTTGAGGCCAGTATTTTCTACAAGAAAAGTGGAAGTAAAGCTCAGGCCATAGAATGTGCACTGAAGGGTGGATCTTGGGAGGCTGCTCTTGCAGTGGATGAGAGCCCAAAAGACATACAGAAACTATACGGAGATGTTCTACTAGCCTTGAAACAAAAGAAGGTAAACTGATTCAGACAATTTAAAGAGTTTTAGATTTCCGATTTCTAACTTTCATTTGACTACTACTTGCAGCAATGGGAGAGTGCAGCTCGTTTGTGTGAAACCTACCTGGTGGACTACAATCTTGCCCTGGAGTACTGGATAAATGCCAGGAAGTGGCTATCTGCTCAAGCGCTTGTGCTGAAAGATCCAAACTTGAGCAATGTTTGTTCTAAGTTGATCAAGCCAAAGTTAATCGAGCACCAGACGTCATTGGAAGAATTCTCCAAAACGCTAATGCAGGAATCACGGCATCATGTTGTAAGGTTTCGAGCTGTCAAATCAAAGAAGGAAGCACAGCGATTGCTCGGTGAGGATGGTGAAGGGAATTTCTCAGACACAGAAAGTATTTCTACTACTTCATCTATTAGGAGTACCGCCCCTAGTTCAGCTCAGACAGGAATGACTGGGTAGGTTTAAAAAAGATATACTGTAGCTGAACTGGTACTGGTATAGAACAAGTAATAATATTTTTTTCATAGGAGAACGTATCGCTCAAGCAAAAATAAGCGAAAACTGGAGAGAAAGCTCTATTCTCTTAAAGAAGGCTCAAGATATGAAGACATTGCAATTACAGCTCATTTTTGGGAAACTGTTACAAGGCTGCAGCTAGAGACGAAACCGGACGTGGCGGATACAGTAGAATCTTTATGGAGATTCGACATGGACGAGAGGGCTGTCCAATTGACAAGAGTTTTTGACGAATTACTTGATGAAATTGACAAAATCGTGAAAGAAGTATGGGCGACTCCACTGGATTCTGGGGATCTAATTCTGGGTATGGGAGCATCTAATCTCACTATTAGATACTGTGCCTAACAGCAAATGACAATAAGAACAAAAAATTTTCTTTCCAGAGCCAAAGTATCGCATTGCTCCAGTCGTCTGGACACCGACATGGGACAAGCTTTCGTTTCTCTAGAGGCCTATTATATCATCTTAATAATATTATTTTTTAAATTCAAGAAACGTGATAATTCTATACACGCTGCAGACTGAGAGATGCTTTATGAAATTATATTCTTGCATAAGAATAAAATTTATATTCTTAGTGAGGATCGTGTAATTCGCACCTGTTAACCCATTCCTACTCCTAGCAATATGAGGTCATTTTTGCACTTCTGGTTATCGTGAGCTTAATAGCAGTAGTATTATTTTTTGTTATGTTTTCAGTTTTTTGACAACCAAACCTACCCCTAGGAACAGCAAACCGCATCTCGTGTGCCAGACTCTTTCCTTATGGTAATTACTTTTTTTCTTGCTGTAAACTAAAGTGTAATTTTTCTGGCAATAGGAATGGCCTTGCGTTCGTATACTGCATATAGTGTCAATTTTCTCGGCAAGTACATAAGCCGATGTGAGTAATTCCCATCCTTAACTTTGCTACTATTTTCTTTTTTAATTTAATAATTTTAAATCCAATTTTTAATAATTTCAGGCAAACTTTGGAATTAGATGTTCATCTTGCCGTTTTCATCCCTCTTCTGCTTCACAAATGAATCCGAATAAAGGCCTCTTGAACCCATCTATAGGTGAGCTCAGTCACTTTGTCAGAATTCATCTTTTAATTTAGGATGCGGTGCTGCTTTTTGGAATTAAATAATTTATTTAGGCAGTTGAGTTCGTTCAAGGCAGTTAGTGCTCCCCTTATCCTGCCAACAACTGAATGAGCTGCCGCTGCGTTGGTTGATATCGGTTGATATGGCAGATCGATAACAGTCTGTTGCGCTTTTCTTTCTCGGGCAAACTGGTCGTGTTTTTATTATTATAGAACAGTAGCGTTTATTTTATTTTAAATACGGTCATCTATTCCATTCAGCGCCGCTGCTGATTTCAGTTTTATTAACTTCACCCTCTCATCATGTCCCTCCGCGGTTTCCTTTGGAGAGTAAATAGTGTCAGCATTATTACCGCATTATTATTAGAAACTCAAATGCATTATTCCATTTCATCTACAAAATTAATTATTGTGGGGAGCCAATTTACAGTGGTTATAAAGTGTTGCGGTGAGTCACATGGCTTTATGGAAATCTGGTTCTGTTGATAAGCAGGCACTTTAAAGCACTTTAAAGCTCATCCTTAACTTCTTCAGATATTCAACCCATTTGTCACACCGATAAAAACCTCATTAACCATTAATTCCAGAGTCTACTGCTGCAGTAGAGCTGTGATTTCGCTCAGACAGCTGTTAAAAACTAAAACGACGACAGTTCTACTAATACTGTTATTCCATTGGTTGAACAAACTGTTTCTCCCTGAAAATGCCGCAAAATGGAAGACCTAGGCGGCCATTTGCGAAAATTGACTTACCAGCTTTTCTGAAAAGGCGGCAGAGGGAACCTGCTGTGCAAAAGCGTCATGTCAATGTGTCAACGTTCAAACGTGCTCAGTCCAGAGGTTTGCATTTTTATGCTCTACTCATCTTATGCACTTTGTTAATTAGGTATACTAGATTATCTTAGCAGCAACGCGGCCTTGCCGAAAGCCTACCAGTAGCAACGGATTTAGCTTATCGTATTACCTCAATTTTAATCACGACTCCCAATGCTTAAAATTATTTTTTCATGAATTCCAGAAATCTTAGAGAAGTGTAAAGGGATCGAGGAGCTTTTAACTGCTGTCAATGGGTCGTACCTCTGGAAAGTCCGCTCTAGGTCCAAGCTGTACAGAAGAAAATTTGAAATAAACCTTCACGACATGAAAGTGAATTACACACCGTCCATTAAAAATGGTGGTTGTCATTTCGGGAACTCTAAGCCTTATAGTAAGTAACCCATTGCTGATTCAGAATTTCTTAAAATCTCTCAATTTTTTTTGCGTACAGTTGATATTGCTGAAATCTCCGACGTAAGGAGAGGATGGAAGACTGATACATTCAATCGCATTGATCTAAAGCAACAAAGAAAGCCAGGAGCAAATGGTGGTGACCCTCTAGAAGAAGCTTGTTGCTTTTCTATCATCTATGGAGAGCGGAAGCACACAATGGATCTCGTAGCTTCGAACTCAGAACTTGCTGATCAGTGGGTAACTAATTCACAATAAAAGAAAATATCTTCCCCTATGGATTTGGTATTCTTTTCCTAGGTTCGTGTGATTGAGCATTTGATCAACTGGTACCAGTCTAAATTATTGGAAGAAGGATACGAGCTTTGGCTTCGGAGGAAATTCACGGCTGCAGATATTGACAATAATAAGAGCCTCAATTTTACTGAGACTCTGAAGTTACTAAGTGAAATGAATATTCATGTACCGGAAGCTGAAGCACAGGCACTCTTCAAAAGAGCCAATACGAGACTAGGAAAAGGAAAGGCAAAAGCGGAAGTACTGGATGAGGATGAATTTATGACGCTATTCTTTGAAATTCTTCAAAGGCCTGAAATCAATACTCTGTTCAATAGGTAAGTACTAATATGCAATAAGTCCACACTTATCAGCGTTACCAAAAGTTTTTTCTTAGCTACGCCCTGCCTATCGGTGTAATTTCTGCCAAAGAACTTCAGGACTTTCTCCGGAAGGAACAGGGTGGATTTGAAAAGGTTACAATTGAAGAATGCAATCTACTCATTAAATTCTACGAGCATTCGGATCTCAAAGATCATGGTTACCTCACGATTGCCGGATTTTGGAACATGCTCTTGTCAACTGAATTCGATATTTTCAATCACAAGCACGAGAGGCACGTTTGCCAAGATATGACTCAACCCCTGTCTCATTACTTTATAGCATCCTCCCACAATACGTAAGTTACCCTGGGTTGACACTTTTTATTGAAAAAAATACGGCAATATGAAACGCTGATATATTCTGCAGCTACGTTGCCAGTAATCAGTTGGTTGGAAAATCGAGTGTGGAGGGTTTCATTGATGCTTTGAAGAGAGGATGCAAATGTGTTGAACGTAAGAAACATATCTTTGCTATCTGAGCTGGCCTGAGCTCTTGAAGTTAACCTTCAAGGGTCTATGCTCTTGCTTTGCACCATTCAATCCTTGCCAAAAACGGGAAGACACTGTAGTTGCACCTTTTCTGTTTTTAAAGTCGACTGCTGGGACGGGGACGATGATGAGCCAGTCATCTGGCACGGACACACACTCCTAACAAAGATCACGTTCCGAGAAGTACTAGAAGATGCTATCAAGCCTTACGCCTTCGTAACCTCTCCATACCCTCTCATTCTTTCACTAGAAGTTCATTGCTCTGCAGCGGGAAGAAGAAAGATGGCAGCATACCTTCAAGAGATCCTTGGAGATTTGTTAGAAACGAATAAACCCGCTGATGACATGGAGTTCCTCCCTTCGCCTGAATCCCTTAAAGGGAAAATACTCCTTAAGGGGAAGACGTCCTATAGCAAGAAGGTTAAGGCTACGGTGAAATCCTCAAAAGTTTCTAAGCCCGTGGAATTCAGCACTGCTTCCGATCCTATTGATGCTGAGGATATTGATGGATCTGGTGATAGGAAAAGAACAGAACACGAGGAGCCCACTACAGTAACCAGTATACGAGTTCAGCCAGCTAAGTCCCCAGCTTACGTAAGTTTCTTCACATTTAATTTGTAATATTTTGCTTTCATAATCTTATATTTTAGGATGGTGTTGTCGATTTTGAGTCCGAAGAAAGTGATGAAGATGATGATGAATCAGAGAGTGAAGCTGGTGACGTAGTCGACGTTAAGAACCGTCAAGTAAGCTCAAGCTCAACTTCCTCGATGTAAAGTTTCCCATGGGAATTTTTTAACTCTTTGCAGGCGATTCCTCAAGAGGAGCTTTGCCAGCTTGTGAGCTTAATGCAAAACGTTAAGTTCAGATCTTTTGGTGAATCCAAAGTGTTTGGGAAGTGTTTTCACATGAGTTCTTTCAATGACGCTAAGGCACGAAAGTTAGGAATCGAGCATCCTGAAGAATTCATCAATTACAATAAACGCCAAATCTCGAGAATCTACCCTGGTGGGACAAAAGCCTTAGCCTTATCATCAAACTTTAATCCACTCCGTTATTGGGAAAAAGGATGTCAGATTGGTTAGCTATCTAGATCCAAATTGCTCTAAGCAAATCATTGAGATTTCAATGTGAAGGAAATTCTGTTTTTTTTTCAGTGGCCTTAAATTACCAGACTCCTGACGTTTCTAATATTATCAACAGAGCCATGTTTAAACGGAACGGGGGCTGTGGATACGTCCTGAAACCGGAGTTCCTTCGTGTACCTGGTGTTCCTGACTGCTCCGGCAATAGTCATCGACTAACCATACGCATGATAAGCGGCCAGCATCTTCCAAAAGTGGCAGGGGATTCCAGTGTCGTTGATCCATATGTTGAAATAAAGGTTGGTTCCTTTCTACAGCAGAATTAGAAGTAAGTTTGAAATTTTAATTTGGTTTTTTTTAGGTTCTTGGGATGTCTGAGGACCCAAAACTTAAATTTAAGACCAAAGTCATTCGTAACAATGGATTTAATCCCATTTGGGATGAAACATTTGAGATAATCATTTCTTGTCCAGACCTCGCTTTTGCCTACTTCCGCGTGAGGGATAATCAACAAAGTGGAGTTGATGCACCATTGGCCTACAGCGTAATTCCTTGCAGTGCAATAGCCACTGGTAAAATCCTAATTAATAGCTTAATTTACGGCATGAAAATCTTACAGAACATATATCCCACAGGTTACCGACACATTCAGCTTCAAGGCATCGGAGGTGAACCTCTGTCACCCTCAACATTGTTCGCACATATTTCGTTATCGAAAATGAATTAAATAAATTTGAGAACCCATCGCTCATCTAACAAAGATTTATTGTTTAAGTACAAAGGTTACGGCCGGACACCGGAATCTATTTCTATTTCCAAAAGCGGAATACTCTGCTGTAGCCTCTCTTTTTTGAAGATTCAATGGCATCTACGACATTCACGACCTCCATGTTCTATTTTTCCAGAAGTAAATTTTTCCAATGCATCAAAGCAAATAAGGACCCAGTTTTTTGTCCTTAATACTTCAAGAATCAAAGACTGACGCTGAGAAACCTGGCTGCACTGAGAAGTCTCCAGCCAGGGCTGAGCTCCACATCATTGGCCACTTTTAAAGCGGCGACACCCACCCATGATTGGATGGTTGATGCTCCGTATAAACACAGGTGTATCTACGGACGTGGACAACCTCTCGCATTCACCCTCGACTTGCCAGGGGGTTCGAGATAGCTTTCTGTTGCGACCAGCTCTCCATGGATTTTTACCAGGTTTTAATGATATTTAGAAACCTCTTTCTGAATAAATTTTTCATTTGTCCAGCGATATTGAGCAGATCCTACTATTTAGTCATTATGCCGAAAGAAAATGTTAGGGTCGGTTCCTCAGTTACGATTCAGTCGCGTCCTTCAGATCTACAAATGATATTTGCCGTATCGTTGGTTAAGAAATTACTTTTTCATCGCTTCAGAGAAAGGGGAAGATCGCTTCGCTTAAGTGATTTTTTTAACGGACATCTTAAAAATTTTTTTGAAGCTGACCGCTTCTTATTGTGGAAGTAAAATGTTGTTCCCATTGGTTGACTTGGTCACGTGGTAGGTGCAATAGGATTGGTCAGTTTTTCGCTTCTGTGCTGGCATGTTCTCATTGGTTCTCGGCTTGATTTTTGCGCATGGCATTCAGCTATTCGTATTAGCTTTATAAAGCATTTTACCTTTGATATCGACACAGGGGAGGAGCAAAAACGGGGAGCTCATGCGCATTAAAACATGATGAGGAGAGGAAGGCGTTCCTAAGCTCAATTTAGTTCCTTCATTGGTCGAGGGTTGACGTTACGTTTTCCTGGTTTTTGAGTTCCTTTGTTCTGGAATTTATTCTTTTCAGCGCAGATTTAAGGGCGGAAACCGCTTGGAGAGGATTTTTGGAATTCGCAGCGATTAAAAGTAGTCGAGTTACGCAAATTCAGTTAAGAGTTTGTATCACCGCGTAGCAGGAAAGATGTTCAGTCGTCGTCGTGGTTTGGGCCGTTCCGACTCTGGCCGAGGGCCGGACCCTCGTAAGTTATCGCTTAGCCCTGCCTACTTGCGTCAGCTCGGCATGTGTTCGTAGTCACATTGAAATTATGATGCTGTGCTCACCCTAAGCTGTTCTACGCTTTCAGGATCTGCACGAGGGAAGACTCCCAGTACTACCAACGGCAATGCTGAGTGTTTGGAAAGTTCGGCATCTCAGACAATCGATTATTCCATGACTGCCGGTGAGTACATCGGTACACTTATAAATTCCTTTGCTTACTCTTAATAAAGGCAATGTTTTTTCTTTAGAAATTCCGCTACATTTACTGGTAACCACCAGTGGTGAGAGGTTGTCGTCTTTTGGAATATCTGAACGTTCACCTCGTCAGGATAATACTTCACGTCCAGAACCTTTGCGTAAGTGAATTTAGCATTTTAGCGATTTTGAGAACTTGACTCAGTACTTGACTATTTTTCTAGCTACGCTTCACGAGTCAAAAAATGATGCTGGGAAACGTAACTGCACTACAGAGTCTCAAGGAGGGAGCGCTTCGTCATTGGCTGCTTTTAAGGAGGCTCCACCCACCCAGGATTGGATGGGCGATGCTCCGATTGGGTATTAGTCCGCTCAATATTTTTTAAAGACACGAGACAGAATTTTTATTATTTGTGAACACAGATCCTTTTAATGAGATATGAGATCCAAGTAACTTCGAAGTAAAGGATGGCTCCTCGGCATCTAGAATAATGACTTCAGAAAACCCGCGGGGCCCTACGTAAAGATAAGTTAGCGTTCGTGGCTTTCTTAACTTAAACTTAAGTGTAGTGCTTACCTGCTCTGCAGAGGATGCCTTCGCCCGTTCTGCTTTCAAGGCCCTAGGCAATCATAAAATAAAAAATTTGAACTTGAATTTGACTATTTTTAAATGGTTGAAGCTTACTCTCTCAATTGATGCAAGGCCTTGTCCTTATTGTTGACTTCTTCTTGGGAGGACTGAAGTAATTTCAGAAGTCGCTCCATTTCTGTTTGTATATTTGTATTCTCTTCCTTAAGTTTCTGTAACTCTGCTGGATTTTGCGAGGGGGCTTGGGACATCTGCTTCGCACTCGCTTGTAACTTGGCTTCAGTTTGCTTTATTTGCTTCCGAAGGGATTCGATCTCAGCATTTGCTTCTGCGCGCTCCGATTCTATTTGCTCTTTGTAACTCTTCTCCATTTGGTGAAGGTGGGTCTGGAATTAGAAGAAATATGAGGACTTAGAATTCGGAAGGGAGTTTTGATTACCAGAATTCAGTATTTGAGCGTTTTACCTCAACTTCTCGAACTTTGCCGAGCTCTCCTCGAAGTCTTCCGATCTCGGCTTCCAGCTCCCGTACACGCCCATCTCCTTCCCCCTTTCGGCTGTTGAGCTCTCGTTGGAATTCGATAAGTAGCTCTTGGCTCTTCTCCAACTGGCCAACAAGCTCGTCACGCTCACCCGTCAGCTGCATCATCTCATGTTCAAATTTAGCCATCTGCTTCTCGTACTTGTCACACTGAATCTTATATTTCTCCAACTTCTCTGACAATTTCTGAATTTCTTTTGCATTGCCCCGTAATTCATTTTGGCGTTCTTCAAGGAGGGTGCGATACTTACTCAGTTCGTTACACTTCTCTTCATAGCTGAGTCGGAGTTTATTGCTCTCTTCTGCAGGAACGGATTTGCTTGACGTTTCTTTGAGACGCTGGAGCTCTTGTGTCCGGGCGGCCAGTTCTTTGTTCAAATTATTCGCCTCCGCTGCTCTTGCTTCCAGAGCTGCCTTCATTTTCTCTAGTTCCTTGTTCTGATTAGTAAGGGCATTCTGTTGACGAGCCAATTCACTCTTCAAGTTTGCATAGTCACTCAGTTTAGAATTCATGTTTGTAATTTGCTCATTTTTCTCATTTTTGAATTTTGAAAATTCTGTCCGATTATAAGTGAGTTCAGCTCGTAGATTATTGATCTCAACGTTTTTCTGCTCTAGTTTGCTCTGGAAATCTGGCTGAATCTGTAGTACCAGGATTTAGCAAAAATTAATTATTATCTCAGATATTCTGCAACTATTAATTTTTGGAGTGATTAGCTACCTGTGATTCAGACTCCAGTGCCTTGACCCTCTCTCGCAATGACCTCAGTTCTGCTTCAGAATTTCTCAGCTCGTCAATCACGGACTTGCACTGTGATAGCTCTGTAGTTAATTTATCGATCTTAGCTTGCGAGCTCTGAAGCATCTCCCTCAAGCGTGCTGTCTCTCCAGGATCTCCGCTACTTCTACTTTTAAACTCAAGATCAGTTTCTAACTTCCGCTTTTCATCCAGCAAACGCTCCTTGTCTTGAGCAAGTCGCTTGATCTCTGCTTCCTTCTTCTCTCGAACAATTTCCAACTCAACTTTGGTGCGCTCTAACTCATCCTTTATTTTCTCTTCGCTGTCCTTCAAGCGGACGCTGGAGCGGTCGTTCAGTTGCTGAAGAAGAGCATTCTCTTCACGCAGTTTTGCTAGTTGAGACTGTGTGGAGTTTAGATCGGCAGTAGTAGCATCCAGTTTTGACTGTAGACGATACGCCTCTAGGTGGGATCTGAATTTCAGAATAAAAAAATTTAGTCTGAGAAAACAAAGTTCGTAAAAATTAGAAGCCAAGAATTCATACCTTTCTAGTTCATCTTTGACTTTATCAATTTCTTCTTTTAGTTTCCCAACTTCTTCCCCACGGACTCGACCAATTTCGTACTTAAGTCCATCTTGAGTCCGCTTCAATTCCTCTCGTTCCATTACAACCTTCTCATATTTTTCCTTTATGAACTCTGCTTCTCCCAAGAGGCTGTCCTTCTCCCGAGTCAACTTCATCATATTTGTCTGGACAGCATCCATTTGCGCTTCAAGTTTTTTAGATTGCTCCTGAAAAGTTTCTTTTTCCTTAGTGAGCCGACTGATATTTTGCTGTTGTGACTCAATTTTTGATTGGAGCAAACTCAGCTCACTCGTCGCAGAATCTCGTTCTTTTTGTAGACGGGAATTCGTAGTCAAGGCTGTATCTAATTTTGTCTGGAGTTGAGACGCGGTGAAGTCAAATTTTTCTACCGTGCTTTGAAGCTGGAAAGCAAAGATCAGGAGGGTGAAGGCTTTCTCTTTAATATTTAAATATAAATTTTAGCTTACACGACGTAGCTCGACTCTCTCTCGTTCACCCCTTTCTCCAGCCCTGTCCAATTCCCCTTGGAGTTTATCCACAACTGCCTGGAGTTTCTCGACACGATCACTCCCTTTCTCTAGTCCAGACTTCAACCTGTCAACTTCATCTTTTGCTTTCTCTAAATCCGCCATGAGTTTCTCTTTCTCCAGCCCAATTCTACTGTTGAGATTCACAACTCTCTCGTACTCGTCCTTAAGACTTATCTTCTCACTCTCAGAATTTTCTAGACGAGCCTTCAACCGGTAGATCTCTCCCTGTGACTTTTCAATTTTGTCTTGAAGTTGACTCGTCTCTGCATTCGCTCTGTCGTAATCACTTTGGTTAAGACGGAGTTCAGCCTGAGCTCGGCGGAGCTCAGCTTGGCAGCGATCATGCTTTTCCTGGAGGGAAATCAACTCTTGGGAAGTATTAAATGTTGTACGACCAAACGTTGTTTGAGAAAGACTAAGGTCACGAGTTAGGCGCTCGTTCTCTGCCTGAAATGATTCAAAGACAAAATATACGAATTATTCATTCCAAGTTAATTAAGAGTGACAGGTGGATCAAGTTTTAAGGAACTGCCTTACTTTCAATCTCTCATTCTCAACTTCTACTTTAGATATTTTTTCACGGCCCATTCCCCACTCCTGAGAACTCTTCCCAACTTCACTCTCCATTTTCTCCAGTTCTGCCTTGCACTTTCCTAGTTCACTCTGACTCATTTCCAATTTGCATTCGATCCTTTCCTTTTCTACAGCCAAGCGTTCCACCTTTGCCGTTAATTTCTCAACTTCGGACTCAAGACTATGGAGCTTAATTTTAGCCTCTTGGACGTCACGCTCATGTAGCTCACGTTCTTCATTTTTCTCAGCCTCAGCTCGATCTCGCTGCTCACGGAGTTGGGAGATGACTTTCTCCTTATCTTGCAAAGCTTCTTCTAGCGTGTTCAACGGAGATAGATGTGCTCCGGATGGCCCGGAAACTTGATACTGAGCTAATCTGTGGAGAAAATCAAGCAAAAAAAAGTGTTAGCTTTTGCGATACCAGAAACTAGAGATGCCTGAGCAGGAAGTCAGCAGAGAAAGTTTTGTGAGAAAGAGAAAGCGTGGACCACTTTTTTAATGGATAAACAGCGTACCGGAATAATCGCTTAAAACAACCGGAGAACGCAGCTACCACAGCAGAAACACCCGAAGAAGCTAGGTGATGGGGGACAGAGCTGCGGCTAAGAGTCCATATGTAAACCCAGTTTCTTTTTTTTTTCTTTTTTTTTACATGGATAAAAAAAACGAGAAATAGGCTCAAAGCTGTCAAAACTGCTGCAGGGAATGTAGAGGCCGGGTTAATTTTTTTCTGTGCTTACCTAGCACGAGCCATGTCAACCTGAAGATCCTTTTCCTTCAGCAAATCCTCAAGATTCTCAATTTTTCTTTGAAGAACATTAATTTTTCTTTCCTTGATTTCCATCTGATCTCTGAATTCCGTGTATTCATTAGCAATTCTGTTGCGCTCCTGTGCAGCACCGAGAGCTGCCTGGGTTTTCTTCTCTATTGTGCGATTTTTCTCTTCGAGACGAGCTCTGAGATCTTCAACCTAGAACAAGGGAAATGAAAAAAGGAAAGCAAAGGTTTTTAGTATTCAGTTGACAGCTCCTTTCATTTGAAAGGAAGTGAGATTCGTTAATAAAATCTCCTCACGTCGGAATGCAGCATGTTGTAGTGTTCTTCCTTTGCACAGAGAGATTCTTTGAGGACTGCGATGTGTCGCTGGTAGTCTGCTTGTTGCTCATCCACCGTTTTCATCTTTGCAGCCATTGCCAATAATTCCGTGTCCCTCTTCTGAATCTCCATTCTCAACTCGTCGATCTTAAATCGGATAAAAGTTTGAAACTTCTTAATCAAAAGTTTATTTCAAGGAAATTAAATTAAGATTTTGGATTTTACCTGCTTCTGAGCCAGTATTTGAACTTCTCGAACAATTTGCTCCTCCCGATTGGAAGATCCGAGCCTTCCACTCTGCAGCATCTCTAAAAGTTTCTTGATACTCTCATCCCTTGCTAAGATTGTTTGCTTCTGAGACTCAATTCGAAGTTCCATTTCCTTGATTGTCTCACGTAGGATTCTAATTTCACGTACTAGATGATCGTTCTCGGAGATGAGAGCCTCAAGTTGACGCTGGAGTTCTACAGAGGCACCACCGCGGAGTGAGCGAGAGCGTAGCTCCTCCTCTAACTGTCTCACCAAAAGCGATTGTTTCTAAAACCGAAAATTTTAATTTTAGTGTCTAAATTTTTTCAGTACAAATTAAAACGAAGGGTTTCTTACCTGATTCTCTTGATTCAGCACCCTCAGTTGATCTGTTACAAGATTGTAGCGTGCGCTTTCTTCCTTCCTCAACGCCCTCTCCTTTTTCAACTCTGGACTCCAAAATGTTTTAATACTGTGCATACTGGATCCTAGTTTTTGATTAGTTAGCTCCAGTTCTTTCTTCAAATTCCCGAGCTCTCGCTGAAGGTCGTTGTTCTGAAGCTGGAGCTCACCGAGATAATTATCAGAAGAACGACCTTGACCGCGAGGTGATCTATTCAAGATCCCTATGGGTTGCGCTTGAGCAGAGTAGTAGTCATCCTCTATATATTGCTGGTTGTATCCAGATTGGGCTTGGGCTTGCTGATCTGAGAGTAAGAAATTTATAATTCATTAATTTATTTGTAATTTTATTTAAAAAAAAACTCCTAACCTCTTCTCGTGTCTCTTATTGGTAGGAAGTCATTTGTGGTAGCCTGCTCGTACCGACCGGGGTTCAGTCTTGTTGCTGATCTTGACCTATAATCTAAATTATAGTCTTCACGTGCATCCAGATCTGAATATGACGAGTAATGGCGAATTGGTCGAGGAGCGAGTAGGCCTGTAAACACAAGAAAAATTAGAAACATAAAATAATGATTTATATCCTTGGCATTACACTAAACTCATGCACCGCTTTTTATTTGAAAAAATTTTTTCCGTGGTTTTAACCATTTAACGGGAAATTCCAGCTCTTGAATAGTATAAACATCCGTTTCTGCTGATCAGAAGATCCTCACACTTATTCCAACAAAGATTTTATTGTAGCTCGAAGACAAAAGCAGAATGATACTTTGACCCACATTTCCATTGGACGCATAAGTGAAAGTGGAAAGGGGGAGTGAGTGTTGTGCTTTCTTTTCAGAATCTTTTTCTCTCATGAGTCATTTTCTGACTTCTGACATAAATATATTTGCTGCTTTACCTATTGTAACACCTATTCTTTCCCATAAAAAAAATTACATCTGTCAGATTCTAGAACAGAATAGGGGATAACCTGTGAAAGACTTACAAAGACACTTACAATTGTTTTGACTGAGAGGAAGAAAATGCTTTTCATTTTTGAGTTGAATATTCAACTGGAATGTGCTAATTTTGTTAAAAAAATAAAAGTGCTTTGGAAATATAATCTTTTGTTTTGAGTTTGATGAGCAAGGAGGGCGCTTAAAAAATGTTACCTGTCTGCTAACCTCGATCGACGCTCTCGCTCCGGCCCTTGGTCTACTCTGGACTGCATTGGACTTGCCCTTTGACTACTGGGCAGTGACCCTGCACGGAGCCCTGCGGACGTGTAACTCTGACCTGTATTATAATACATACTGTTTCTCCTTGTTCTAGCAGTGGAGGCAACCGCCCTTCAGGTATTGAGACTGCGTTGAGGTAGTAGGAATAACAGAAGAAAGCTTCAAATTCTGTTTCTAAAATCGGGGAGTATCGGGTAACGGAGGGGAGTCCACGAGTACGGGCCTTCATTCCCGCGATATGTCTAGAATTGGAATAGAAAACCTCTAGAGTGCTTTCCAAATTCTCGCCTTCCTTTCTCCCTTGTCTTTCTCTGGAAGACCTACATTTTCTCCTCTCCTTTTACCAAACCTTCAACCATCCGAATCTCTCCCCAAAGAAGCCGAGTCTAACTTGTTGGGAGACAGGAGCTCGAAAACGGAAAGTGAAGCTCATAAAGACCATCTGGGTAAAGCAGACTACAAGAGAGGGAGAAAGACACAAAAAAAAAGATTAGGGAAAATAGTGGAAGAAAGTGATGGGAGAAAGTGAAGAGGGAAAAAGGAAAGGAGCTACTAGGTTATTCTTCTCATAACCTTGTTTTCGCTGGGTGACAGTTCCGACCCACTAATCCCCCTAATTCAGCCAAAGCAGAACCCGCTATACGAAACTTGCTTTACCTTGGCAAATTAAAGAGTGGACAAACTAGAAGTTATCAAAGTTAAGATTCTTGGTCCATGATCGTCCACCAAATAATACTGAATTGCGTATTATGAAAAATACTGGATCGTGTATTAACGTGTCCTTTCCAATGGGTCCTGTAGTAGTATGTCGTCCGGAAAGGTAGTGACAGATGCCGAATGCATAACTAACAGAAACATGATGACATCTGTCCACAAAGCAGATATGGACATAAATGCACTCTCCTTATTATTATTCCGAACAATCCAAAAGCTAACCACAGCTATTTAATTTAAGTAATATATGTTTTAATAAAATAATTACTTGATTAACCTTTTTTAACCATTTTTTTTCCTCACCGCTTTCGGGAATTAGAACTTATTTGCACCATTCTGCTTTGTTTTAACAGTCGCCGGAAAGGGAGAAGGCTTTTGCCCCCTCCCCGTTTAAATTTTTCTGAAGTTTTTTACATAGCATTTCTAATGCATACCCAACAATTTCTACTAGAAAAATGTTTCGAAATTCGCTTTCCTTTGACCTCTAAAGAGCACCTAAGGTCAGTCAACTAACCTCATCCCTGTTATCCACATCTCTTCCATGCACCAAAGGCTCTGCTCCAACTAAGCGCTCCAACCACTCTCGCCATTGGCCTCTGGAGAAATTATGTGTTGCTCTGGATAGCGTGCTGAATTGAATGAGCCTAAACTCGATTAAAAAGTCATTCATGACCCCCTAGTGTCCCCTCCTTAGAGGAAAATTTCGCAGGCGCTCTTAAAAGCTCGTTTACGGGAGGTAAAGCATCCTTAGACTTCCTCTTAATTTTTTAAACTAATTTCTTGTTTGTTTTCGTTTTTCTTGATTTTCTACAATACCACGGAGGTATCGCACTCCCCTTTGCCAAGATTTATCACCGATTTCGGTTTCAGTGAACTCCAAAACTGCCGCCGAAAATGACGCTTTCTAGATTTTTATTCATTTTTTCATAGATGTGTTCAGTGGATAAAATTATTTTGATTCCAAATGACTTCCAACCATTGAAATCCAAAAGTTAACAATGTGTCCGTCCAATAAGAGCGTCATCATTTTTCTTCCATCTCTCCCTCTCACAACTCCCTTTTACCATTCATTTGCTCCCAAAGCTTTTCCTGTAAAGTACAAAGATAATTAGTTCATGAAACGCTAATACTTCTTGTACATACTATAGTTCAGCCTCCAGAAATTTAAGCAGAAAATTGTTCTCCTCAATTCGATTGTGCATAATACAAAAGCAAAAAAGGACAAAGACAAAAAATACACGTACACGAAACTTCTAAAGCCTAAAGGAAACGGAGTGGGTGATTGGTCCAAAGATAATTATTTTTGATGGGCGAGAGGTAGCTGTTCCTTAACGCTGAAGGGTACTTGAGTACATCCATAGGTATATGCTCCACAGGTTTCAATCCAGCATCGTGCCACCATGGATCTCGTGTTACTGCCGAAATCGGTAAGAACGGGGATGGATTTAGCATGGCCTTGTAGGGCTTTGATGTAAACGGCAAGCCAGCCGATGCATGATTGGGTGTATCCGTGGTGACCCAGGGCTTAGCACTGTAGTAGGACGGTGGATACTTGGTAGGGTAAAAGTAGTCTGGGTTATCCGTGAGCCATTCCGGAAGGTCAAGCTTGTTCGCAGCAGAGTACGGGGCTGGTACATCCTTACTTGAAGTCAGCGGTGGGACGGAGGCTTTAGAAAAAGGAATAACGGTTGCGTTCTCTTGATGTAACAAATAGTTAATTAAGGACTCTCCTCCTAACTATGAAGCTAGGAAACTCTGGTTATAAATATTAGGCTAACTGAGAAATTAAGATAGGAAAGAAGATTCATGCTTAGCATTTCCGAGCAACCAAAGCATTCTTCGCGTCATTTTTTCCCGTTTTACGTAAATTCTTTTTATCCTTTCACAAATTAAACCTGTACTGCGTCCTTTGATACTTGTAAAATTTTATACCAAAATTCCCGAAAGAGAAAATAACAGCAAAAAACTTAGTGTCCAGATTTAGAGAAATTGCTCGCATCCTTTAAACTTCCAGCCGCCCAGATTTACTATACAGTGATTCCTACCTACAAGATCCCTGTGGCTGGTTATAAGAAGTATTTGACCTGTACGGTCCGTCTTTATGTGTTCAACTCTTGCATAAAAGAATCCTCGTAATAAACTGGACCTCCAATAATGTGTTTTAGTCGTCCACCTCCGCGTAAAAGCTTTTTTCGGATTCGGAGAATCGCGCGTAAAAAAAAGAGTTTTGAAATACTAGGGTTTCCGGTGGGCTGTTTTACAGGGTTGGATCACTGTAGATGCCAAACTTGAAACTGTCTCATCCCTAGAACGACGAAGCTTTTCCGAACCCGTGCCAAAAAGTTTAGGATGTGAATCCTCCTCCTCCTTCGCCGTTCTAGGGTTATAGATGTTTAACTACCAATTTTAATTTTGAAATGACCACAAAATACGTTTTCATTTTTTTTAAGTAGAATCAAATTCAAGGAGTTGATTTTTGAGCAAGCGGAGCGGATGGCATAAAATCCTGATAGCTTAGATAAGCAGGAACTGACAATCGCACAAGACAAAGGAATTTGTAAGCTTGTAAATTTCTGGAGGGAGTCTGAACCAACTAAGGTCTCAATAATGTAGAAAATGAAAGAACTAACCTGCTCTTGGAACGTATCTGGCTGGACTTTCGTATCCATATAATTTTCGTGGGGAATATCCATACGTTTCACGAGAGACAGGGAGGTAGCGGTATCCAAGGTGCAAAGATCCGTGTTGATGGTTCTCCTCTTGATGAGCCTCCAAAGAAATCAGGGAACTCAGAAAAAGCTCTTGAAGATGGTCGCTTGTGGGTAGAGTCGTCAGCGCGCATGTCATCCGTGCCTATTACAAACAGAGGGTTTGACCTTCTAAAATAAAAATTAGTGGTTAAACTGATTACCTTTAAGTGCTCGGACATAGGACTGCCAGAACTTTGCCTTCCGCGTCACTGGCTCATTAAGACTGATCATGTCCATATGATTCTTGAAAGAAGCTTCTCCGGCCATTTTTGCTCGGTATTACGCGCTCTGGAAGAAATAACATAAAAACCTCATTTATTTTCACTCGGACGGAGCTTAATCCGGATTAGGAGAGCGTCTGATTCCCTTGGGTTGCTTTTTTATTTCCTTCTTTCTCATTTGGAAGTGGAATGCAGTTGAGGCCAGAGGGGTTATATTTAGAATTTATTTCCGAAACAGATAAGTTTGGAGGAAAGCGACGCTGGTGCTTTACTTAATTGTCGCAAAAATCCGGGCTCTACTCCGAGAAGAAAAAAAAGGAGATCTCACTCACTCCGTATGAAAATTGCTCTATCTAAATATAAGGAGACTTTCTTTTTTAAGACAAGTAAAAATTCACGTCACGTCGGTTAGAAAGTGAGTGATGCTATCCTGTTCAACGAAGTTATTAAGTTCTTACAACTTTCTCTGATGGAGTATTTTTGGACCAATTTCGAGAAAAAAAATACTTTGAAGGCAAACATTATTTTTTCATAATCTGAGAAAAAAAATTCCATTTTTTCACACTTTCCTTCACTTTTTGAACTTGCTGCTTTTAAAAGACTCCACTAGTAACGATACTCGAAATTGTGAAATTCGGGAATTTGCAACTGGTCGCTTAACCACAGGCACAACAAACAGAAGCGTTGTAATTTTGGCTTAGTTCGAAAAAAAGTGAAAGCGAGCCGGTGAACTCAAAAATTTCAATTTTGAAATACAAAGCTTACTTTGAATGAAAAAAAAAATTTCCTGAGCAAAACTGAAAAATGACCAATGAAGATGATGTTCACTTTGGAGAGATTTTGAAGAGAGTGAAGTAGAATGAGGTGAGGTTCTTTCATCCGGTTTAAAAAATCTTGGAAAGTTTCCAACATAATTTCACACTTTAGAAAAAGGTTCTAAAAATAATTTCGCAATAATAATATTAAGAGCACAATCTAGTGGAAGCAGGTTTTTTTTTTGAATTTTTTTTTCTGTCCTGCGAAAGGGAAGGTGCCATTTTTTCTTCGAAAGCATCTGCTCCAACTCCCACACACAGATCCAAATATACGAATTTGATCTGTGCAGCCCAATTTGGGCACAGGAGCTCTTTAGTTTATAACTTCTAAGTAAAATGCCACTGGCCTAGGGATCACTAGAGAGAGATGCAGAAGCGTCAGACGAAGTTTCCGATGGATATTTCCCAAGTGATCGGTTCTATTGTGAATGCGGATTTCAGTTGGCTGCAAAGGATGAGATCATGGCGTTCTGACCTTGATCCCAAAGAAAACTTTTCAAGGACTGCCATCTGGATGTAGAACAGGCCAAGGACTACACAATTCTCGTCCAACTCCTCCACAATTAGCACAAACAAGCTACGTTTCAAAAATTATTTGGGAAACCCTGCCATGAAAGTAAAAACGGAAGTAAACAAGCGCTTTTCTAGGAATGAACAATAAAACAAGAAACGATTTTTGCTTTTTTTAGCATGAATGCATAAAAATTGAGAAGGTATGATCCAGCTGAACCATAATATTCTGCTGTTGGATGATTTGCTGATAACTGCTTCAGCTAATAACAATTTGATTTACCTTTCCGTCCTCTCAACCTATTGATAGAAATGAATCGTTTAAAAAAGGTAGCTAAATGGCGTCTGATCAACAACGACGTGAATGTGCAAGCCGAGGGTCTTTTCGTTGAAAAATGTGGGGGGAAGGGTGTGAAAAAAACAAAAACGTTCTGGCATTGGTTATATGCATCAAATTTAATTTTTCTGGCATTTATTGTATTGTTTTCGATGCACTAATTCAAATATGAAACAATAATATAGTAGCTAATCTCTCCGTGGCCCGGAGTAGGGTTTTACAGGGAAAATTTTTTATAATAACAAATCCTTCTTCCAAAATCAAAGTAAAAAGAGGCAATAATTCAGAATTTCGGGTAGGTAATTTTAGCCGATGGTGAAAATTGGAACCTTCCGCTTCGGCTAGATACAACCTACTTACTGACTTGAATATCCTTGGATTTGATACTTAAGAAATTCAAACCAAGGAGAAGTGAATGTTTTGACTTAAAAGATTATGGTATTGGCTGCAAGTAAACCCCAGAAGAAAGTTTCGCGTTCATAAACTTTGCTTTTAATTTAACATTATCATAGAAAAAGGCTTTCCGCTTGAAAATTAATTAACTCGCCCTCATAATGTTTATTTCTTATTTTTAACGCACTTGAGGAAAGTCAACAACTATTTATTAATTTTTTTTAGTGTAGTAGTTCTTAGATTCTCGAGAGCCTGAAGCTGAGCCCGTTGGGAAAATTTTTATGCAAATTCTGTCCAATTATGAAACGAAAGGAATCTTGTACATGCCGCTCTACACAATGACTGTCCAGATGTGTAATGAAGCGGGTGTACGGCCTTTTGTGTACAATTGGCTGTACAAGATTTCTGTCTCCTCTCACCCTTTGGACCGATTTTGTGTCCGGTTTGTATACGTCTGGGTTTCATAATTGTATCGGGTCGGTGGGGGTAAGTGTGGACGGTGGGGTAAATGTGGACGGCTGCATTTTACAGCATTAGACACATGTTTTAAAATAATAAAAATTCGATATTGCATATTGCTCGAATTTTAATTATTTTAAAACAAGTGTCTAATGCTTTAAAAAAAGCCGTCTACATTTACCCCACCGTCCATATTTACCCCCCACCGACCCTACATCATTTTCCACCGGGTAAGTAGAATCTGATTAAATTTTAAGCCTAATTCCTCTTCATTTCTACTAATCCCCTTGATGGCTGAAGTGATATTTTTCTTAATTAATTTAGAGCACTTTTATGTAGTTACACGTGAATAAAAAACTTTCTCCCACTCGTTTTCTGGAAAAAGAGAAAAGCTCCAGCCTAGGAAAAGTAGCGCAATTAAAATCAAAATGTTAAGGAGCCGAGTCCTCCCCTCATCAAATTTTGATTTAAGAAATTAGGGTTTCCAAATACTCATGGAAACCAATTAACTAGCCAGCATTATTGAAAACTTTAGAGTGAACTGATTTCACTAAAATTTGTAGAGAGAAAAGCGCTACCTACTATTTAGGGGTCTTTGGTTTAAATTTCTAGTTCAAAAGTAGTTGAATCGAGATTACCAGGATGGAATCAGAATCTAGGTAACAGAGAACGCTTTAGGTTGTAAGTTGTTTTTTGCTAATAAGTGAAAATTTTGTATTTAGTGCAAACTTGAAGCGAATAAACAAGGAGGAGGACACGGGTAACGTAACCCAAGCCAATTCTCAGTCAAATCTTCTTCAGTCAGGGCAGAGTGCTGAATCCCTCTCCATTTTAGATATTGTACAGAGTTACGGAAGTTTACTTGACGACTCTCCTACCCCATCACTCCCCTCGGCTCCCATGGAGGGTTCAACGGCAATGCAAAGGAATGAGCAATCCACTTCCAGCAGTCGGAAAGACGCAAACAGAGTCGCTGTTTCAGAAAATGAGGAACTGGAACTATCAAAGTCGAAGAAGAGCCTCGTAGCTGCTTCTATACTGGAAAGTATACTGAGTTTTGGGTACTATGAACCCAAACCAAAAAAAAGACGAAAGAAATGTAAGAGCAGGAGAAACGAAGTCACAGCATCAGAAGTATCGGATGCAACTAGTGATAGGACAACTTCGGGAATTGAAGATCAAAGAAAACATGAAAAATGCACCTCTCGAAAAAATATGGCATCAGTTTCCAGCTCATTGGCAAGTAGTCAAGCGGAAGGAAATTCCGAATATGGAGCTTCTGAATCCTCATTGTCTACACCAAGCGTCAGCTCCACATCTAGCTCGAAGGATGCAGGTTCCAGAAATTCCTCCAAAGGTCCTCCGCCCTCTGGACAGGCAGAACAGCAACAGTTAAAGGTGGGCCAGGGACCTAGTGGTTCACGATACGAGGGTTTAAATCCGGGTTTAAATCCGTATGTAATAATATTACAAAAGCGAAATAAAAAAATCGGTCTGCCAAAACGTAACCTGATTTTTCTCCTAGAAATCAGCTACCAGAAAATCCTTCGTGGAAGCCTCCAGGGGGGAAATATGAGTCTCCAGTTCCCACAGAATCAGGGAAAAGAATAAGAGATGGAGAGGGCGCCCAGGAACGGAATAGTAGATTACGCGTGCCCAGACATCCAAACGAATACAGTGATGAATTTCAAGATTCAGTTAACCAAGAGTAAGTCACCACCAAACTTTCCGCAATGTTTAATTACTTCGTTTTATTTAGTTCGACTAACTATTCAGTTCCACCAGAGGCAAGTGAAAACAGGAATGATGGAACCAGGGTTCCTACCGATTCTAGTCATGGAGCATCGGGATCCGACAGGTGGAACGACGGCCAACCAAATGAGTTTCAAGCTGATCAAGGTTATTTCTGCCTTTAGTTTAATGCTGAAAATAGGAAGATTAATATAAGACCTGACTTTAGCTGGTGGAACTATAATTCCAGCTCCAGGAACACAAGTTTGGGAAAGAGAGTTGGCGGATTCCAACGCTCCAAGTCAGTCAACATCCGGAGCCTCTAGAAACCACCTGCTGGATGCCAAGGCAAACAATCAAGTTGGAACTCAGCTGCACAGAAAACAGAGAGGAGGAGAGGAGGAGGGATTCCAGAGCCCAACTGGTCGCACATCTTTATCCAGCTTCTGGCCCTGTTTCTGGGCTTCGAAATTTATACGATCAGGATGAGTTCCAAGGCTCCCGAAATCAAGCTGGACAGTTACAAGTCTCTGAAACACCCAGCGGACGGAACCATGATGAGGATCAAAATCAGCGAGACGCATGGGCTCCGGATGACAACAGTCGAGAGCTTCGGAGTGCTGCTAACCGTGGAGGCGATTCTCTGGCTTCAAAAATTCAGGAAACTAGGAATCTGTTGGATACCGCAAAGGACTCGGCTCGAAATTCGCGCTCCAGGGAACTCAGCAGGAGAGCCGAGGAGAACGATCAAGATGGTCTCCAAGGTTCCGCCCGAGGCTCTCCGCAATCAGCCTCAAGAAGAAATATGAGGGACTCCGGCTTAGACTCAGCTGCATCTAACATGCCCAACACAAAATCAGCCACCAGGATGCCGGGTCTTAACCAAGAAGGAGGCGGATCTGAAGATGAAGCAGGAAGTAAGAATGAACTTCCACCAGATAGCAATAGCCCTGGAGGCAGAAATTCACAAGCTGCTTCTTTTGAGAACGATCCTGTTCATCTTCTAGGTTCCGAAAGGCTAAAAAAGGGTTCTTTCAGTGATATTCCGAGTTCACCTAGCCTAGAACATGGAACGTCGGATCCCAGAAATTCAAGCAAGAATCTGGCAACGAGAGCTCCAGGAAATGCTCAATCAGTATCTTCACCCTCCCAAAGGCTGAGTGCAGATAAAATTAAAGGCATGAAAAGAAGATACTCCAGTACACTACCCCAGAGTACCCCAGACAAAAGAAGCTTGGCGGGAGCTGATGAAATTACGTCTAGTGCTCCAGTACCTCCGTCAGACTCAAAAGAGGAAGACATTGGAGGCTCCGCAAGACGAGGGCAAGCTGCTTCCAGAAATTCCAGAGAAAGAACAGAAGGCCCCGACTCCAGGCTTAATGTTAAAGGAAGTTCAACGGTTTTTATAAGCCCTAAAACTTCAAGCGAGAATCCGACTGCGGAACCAGTACCTTCACTATTCAAACGGCTGAGTGCAGACGAAATTAAGCCACAAAAATACTACAATACATCACCCGAGGGCACCCTCGGGATTGGTCAAACCAGATCTAGCGTACCAGTATCCCTAACAGTATCGAAAGAGGAGGGTGCTGCAGGCTCCATGGACCGGGGACAAGCTTTAGCTGCCTCCAACCAACCCAGTGAAAAAGAAGACGCAGAGTCTCGGCCTAGTGGCCAGGGGAATCCAGCCGTTTCCAAGAATCCGCCTGAAAATTATCAAAAGCTACGAAGTGGCTTCAGTCCAGGGAACCAGGTAACGGCATCCAAACAATCCAATGCAGGAGAAGACCAGGCATCAGACTTGTTTGCTGGTGA
>JABASM010000260.1:0-27528 GCA_019776545.1 Brachystomella parvula
AGTAGATATAACATAGTATTTTGGCACACTATGCCCCTCCCCCTCTCGCTCCCTCTCCTCCCATGTCCCTCCCCTATAAGCCCCTCCCTCTTGCATCTGGACCTCCCTCCATCCTCAGCGCCTCCCTCCTGCCCTAGTGCCTCTTATAATCATGGTGACCCTTCATGGGCCCGTCCTACCGCTCGTGCATCTGCGTGCGCATTCTGTGTTTGTTATGAAAATGAAAAAACGTCATTCTCGTCTTGTCCTCTCTGTCGGATTCAAGCCAAAGCTCAGTTTATTTTTCATAATCAAAAATAATTTATTTATTTGCAAATAAATACTTAAATTAAAGTACAATTTCGGCTAATCACTTTTTAACAAAAATTGTAGCTGCTACTTTATATTTATTTTAGTTCTCAGTATAATTCCCATAGTACGGCTCCGGTGCACATTTGTCTTTTTCTTCCTTAAATTCTCGCATTGCTTCATAAGGTGGGCACTTACTTTTGATGTCATATAGAATCCCAAGAAACTGCTTAGTTTCTGGAACGCTGAAACGAATTTTCGGTCCAAAATATTTTTCATACGTAGTATTTGGAGCCGGATTGTTGAGAATTAGAATATGCTGGCCATAGTTCCAATCAACTCTCACTCTTATCTTTGCAGAGCTGACATAATGGGCGTTGACATCCCAAAATGCTTCAGTGTCGCACTTTTCCGGTTTCCAGTGCTCCGCCGCCAGAGGCTTCATGTATGGTTCACCAGAATTATTTCCTTAATGAAAAGATTAAAAATTAAGCAAATTCAAACCGGTGAGTTATGGCTGATTTACCGTCTTCGATTTTTTGGATCAATGTTTCCAGCAATTGAATTAGCTCATCCGATTCACCGTAGCTGACTTTAACAATTGAAGGCTTACAGCCTAGATTTTTTTTATAAATGTAAATTTTCCAAACCTGCAAAGTTTTTTTGCGTTAATTTTTGAGCTAAGAAATTTTTTTTTTAAACGTAATTTACCCCAGCCTCTTCGCAGAATCCAAGCCGAACTTTGAGTAAAACCGTAGTGCCCATTTTGTATGTCAGCCTTTCATCATCGAAGAACTTTTGAATAGTTCCACTGTTAAGCGGTAGAAACTTTGCAAGTCTCAGATACTCGTGCTGACGTTGAGTTACGAAGCGCGGATCTGGTTCCTCAATTTGCTCTTCCATCTTTTCGCTGTTTGAATCGTTTTCCAGTTCTCCTTGCAAAATTTCCAGCAGTTGCGGAAAACTAGTTTCCACCATTTCTAACTCACCCTGTTGCTGATCTTCTGCTTGTGGATCTATTACCATCAACTTGATCGCAACTTTAAAACTCAACTAAGTTAGATAAATTAACTCACGCTTCTTTTTCAGCCATTCCAATTCTGCAGCGGCCATTTTTGCAGACGAAAATTCGCCGTTCTTCGTCTCAAAATCTATAACACAGAAAAAAATTAAAAGAAATTCACAACTGAACGTGGTAGTCGTTGAACTCACCGTCTACTAAGAATTCCGGTTTCCAATTTTCCTGATCCTTTATTTGCTTCCGCTTGAGAAAGTTTCGCTTTTTTGCCACCATAATGCAGTCCTCATCAAAATCTTCTTCCCCTGATAAATTATTTTGGAAGCTGAGCGGGGCTAATGGAACCCGTTTCACGTCCCTGTATGCTGGTATTTTTTGCGTGGGCAGTTCTGCGAATAATTGTTGAAGAGTCAAGAGACAAAATGTGCTTAACGTAAAGTTTGATTTTACTTACGGTTTCCAATTGATTTTTCCATTTTCCACTCACTTCGCTGTTTTCCAGATGACTGAAGATGTTGAAGCCTTCAAAGCGAAACTTTGAATGAGAGGTCCGGAACTGTTTCCATTGTTTTTATAGGCACACGCACCCCATTCTACCTTTTACAGTGTGATCGACCGTGAGATTCCTCATTCCCTTCCGGACACTCGACGGGTAAGCATGCCTACGAAGCGAAATTCCAGTAAAAGCACTAGGCTTGAGGTGTACGAAAACTTTTACAAGAAAGCAAAGCAAGAAAAAATAAATCGAGTTTTTAAAGTTATTCCACAGGAATCGTTAAATGAAAAGCAGAGATATGTGATTTCCTTAGTTCAGGAAGCAATTGCCGATCTCCGTCAACTTTTACTTCTAGTAATTGGAGAAGGCGGAACAGGTGCAGCAAAAATTACTAACTTTTGAAAGTTTTCTAAAAATTGATTTCCGTGTGATAGGAAAATCTTACATAATTCACGCTCTTCGAAATTTTTTTATTGTAAATAAAATTAAATTTCGAGTAATGAGCTTTACTGGATGTGCTTCGAGCAACGTGGACGCTGATACAATTCATTCGGTATTCAACCTCGGATATTTTTCGCCATTGGAGCCACCGTGTGATCCGCACAATTTTAGACATTTGACAAACGTCAAATTTTTTTTGCTGGACGAGGTAAATTAATTGAACAATAAAATTTAGAAAACTTCGTTTTTTTTTTTCTCGCAGGTATCAATGATTGGCAAACGCCTTTTAGGATTTTTATCTGAGCGTCTAAAAATAATAAATGGGTGCAATGAACCGTTCGGCGGCGCTTCAATTATCGCTTTTGGAGATTTGAGTCAAGTAAGAGCTTAAAATCAATCAAAAGAATTAGTAAATTTTGCAAGAGGTATTTTTTTAAATAGCTGAAACCAGTTGCAGATCATATTGCGTATAAAATAGACCCCGACCTGCCAGTAGATTCAATTGCAAAGGTTGGAGAAAAGACCTACCAGCTTTTTGACCATGCAGTCGTCTTAATAGATCAGAAAAGAGTGCACGGGGACGACGAGGATTTTAAAGCTCTTCTCCGTCAAGTGCGAGTTGGTGAATTAAGTAAAGAAAATATTGAAAAATTAAATTCGCGTGAAGCTAGGAACCTGACTCCAGAAGAGCAAAAGGCTTTTGTAGAAAAAGGAGTGGTGGTGTTTCCAAACAGAGAAGCAGTGCGTCTGTACAATAATTTCAGACTAGAATATACTGGAGACAAACTTTATGAAATTCCGGCATATTATTCAAAAAATACTCCCAGAGGAATCAACAGCTCATTAGTTTTAAGCATAAATTCGCCAGTTATGCTAACGCACAATGTTCTGGTGAGAGCTGGATTATTTAACGGTAAGGGTATTTTTCGAATGTGCTTTTACCTAGATTTTCATTTTTAGTGTTACTAGGGGCGACGGGCATTGTCACTGAAATGGCAGAATTTGACGGGAACGGCCACCCTGAAGTCATATTTGTCAAATTTAAAAAATATTACGGACCAAAATTTTTTTTGAGAGACGATGTGCCAATTTTAAGAGCGGACCTTCCAGAATATTGCAGAATCACTGAAGTTTCCTTTACGAAACGCCAGTTCCCATTGGAGGTGACAATAATGGATTATTGAATATTCAACTATTGTAACCAGAATTTCCGTTTCAGGTTTTTTACGCGTCAACTATTCACAAGGTACAAGGCTTGACGCTAGACAAAATTGTTATTGGCCTCGGCTCTGATCCTGGCGGAGTAGCAATGATGAAGCGGGACAGTCCTCAAATTATTTACACCGCTTTATCAAGGGTCAGGTCTCTTCAGGATATTGCATTTACTAAAAAATTCAACCCCGAAGTAGTGAAACGAGGAAACCATTGCATCGCATGGATGGAGGAAGAGGAGCGTCTGAAGAATATTGAAAAAAAGAATTTGGAAAAACGAATTTTAATTAATGAATAAATACTTTATAGCTAGCGTTCACAGCAAAATCAGCTCAGTTTCATTTTGACGGTGCAGCAGAATGGGTCTAAATTGGCCTTTCGAGCCGGGAATGGAGTTTGAAGAAACATCAATATCAAGTTTTTTGTTTTGTTACCAACCCGTATTTGTACGAATAGAAGTCAGGAATTTGAGAGATTACATGGCTGTAAAACCGTGCAAAGCTATCACTAGCGACATGAGAACTCATCTTCATCCACCTTGGGTCAAGTTTAATAACCGTTACTGGAAGTATCAAATTATTGCAAAAATTCGGCGTAAAGTTCCTGGATCTCAAAGTACTGGCCAATATTTTCGACCCGAAGATAAATTTCACAATTACTGGTACGAATTTCATGTGTGGGATGACGAAATTACAATTTACCATGGAATTAAAGGACAAGAAAAAGGAGAGCCGGAAATGGATCCGGAAGTGAGACTCAAATGCGTGCGGAATATTGCATATTCATTTTTTGTTGAATCTAAACCCGACGACGACTGCTTAACGCAAATTGCTGCTATTTGTCAAGATGATATTGGTTTCCAGTAGAAGAAAATTTCTAGCCAGTTTTGCTTAGTACGTTGATGTGGATGGACGTAAAGTGGCCTGCTGACTCTCCCGTAGTACTGGGAACAGGAATTTGGTACAGAAAATGTTTTTGGGATTTTCTAATCCAGAGACGCGTAGCTGTTCGTTTTGAGATTAGAAATTGGAAACCATTTGTAGCGGCTCGACTTTTAAGAGCACCCGGAGAGTGGAATACTGATGACGAAGTTTTCCAGTGGGATTTGTGTGAAGGCGATCATGAAAAGAAAGCACTCATTTGTCGGATTTTTTCCCATCAAAAAGGGGTAAATTGGGTTCGTAGCCGTGGTCGGCCTCATGAAAGTTATGAAAATTATTGGTATGAAATTGAAATTTGGAGATACAGAGTAAAAGTGTTTCACGGAAAAGTTGGGGAGGAAAAAAAGGACGACCCAGACACAGATTACTATTCAAGTCTTTGTTGTCTTCAAAATATTTTTTACTCAGTTTATCATTTGGAAGAGAATGAGTTGCTGAATAGTTTCACCCGGCTCGGAGTCCACCAGCAGCCCTTGGAAGAATCACTCAAAAAACTTTCTCTTTCAGTCGACGCCCAGCTGCCGGAAGAAGGGGAAGTTGAAAATGAGGGTTCCGTTCCAAACTGTCGAAGACTGCCTTGAATCTCCAAACAGTAGCATAGACTTCGTGGTTAAAGACTGGAGCGTCAAAGTTTCAGCAGGATGTTTGCCTTCGGACGTTGAAACTTGTTGTCACTGTGCGCTTGTTAAAAAGGATTTCCATACGAAAAGCGAGAAAATTGCACTTATTTCTCACGTAGTGAAATTTTCTACAGTGAAACAAGCTTTAAAGCCAACTTGTCATCGGTTCAAAAGTTATTCTTATATGTGTATTTTGAGAATCGGAAAAGTTCATTTGTACCATGGATTAACCGACGAAAAATTACTATTAGAACAAGATCCAGCCACTGCGGTGAAATTATTAAGTTATTTGTATTACAGCGTTCTACACGATAAATCTACCCGCAGACCTACTCGTTTTAAATCTTGCAAATTACAGTGAAAATTCAAAAAAAAAAAATAAAGAGCTATTGGAACGAGCACTTTGGAAAATTTCTCTCTCAGTCATCACACAGACGCCGGAGAAAAAGGATTTAAAATAAAATGGGTCTCCCGTTTCGCTGCTTGGAAGACTGTTATAATTGTCAAAACCGCATAATGGAATTTGAGGTTAAGGATTGGTGTGTACAAGCATCCGCAGCCTACCACCCTGGAGATGAAGACTTTTGCGACGGTTTTCTAAGATCAATAATATTTCACGGAAGGAAAGATAAAAGGAATCTTGCACTTTTAGCCGCCTCAAATCATTCATTATCGTCTAAACGGAAGCCGCCTCAAAATTTTTCAAATTACGTCTACACAATTGTGCACGAAAACGGAAAATCGGAGCTCTTTCATAAAAACTTAAAGTCTGATAAAGTGGATAAAAAGGAAGAGGATCCAACTGAAATTTCAAAGTTATTAGGCTACATGGTTTACAGCGTATTTAATGACAAATCGACCCGTAGAAGCCTCAGCTGCTGCGGAGTTTAGAATATTATATGTATTTCAGTGTATATTGTGGCGAGGAATAAGTTTTTAGTCCAGTGATCGCTCAGCGCCCAGGAAGGAAACATCCAGGCATCAGTTCTCTTTGGTGAAATCAGCATGGCTCCTCACCCATTCGCCGTCAAGAACTGGATTTTGACCGACTTAGAAAATTTTTGTATTAGATACATTTTCAAAGATTTAAAACTTCACATAAAATTTACTTTTCAGTTGAAAAATGTTCCCAACGAATATAAAAACTGGGAAATTGTGAAGAGTGATGACGTTCCAAAAATTGTAGAATTTCTGGACATGTTATTGGGGCTAAGCCCTGTTTACAACGCATCAAGAAAAGATTTGGAATTGAAGCCCAGTGTGTATGAGTTTCAAATTAGAAATTTTAAACTTGACGGAGTGTATCAAATAGAAAAACTAATTGACGATCGTGAAAAATACGACGTTGCCTATGCTCCAATTCCACTCCATCTCTGCTACTCCCACATCGTCTACGGAGCGTATTAACGTTAACAACGGATCTAGCAACACTTCAGTATTCAATTGGACCTCAACAAGCCTACATCATTTTTTAAATTGGGATCCCGCATTAGGCTATGAGTAATACAAGACTCGGAAAGCTATCTCGATACTTGTTAGATAAACGGATTAGTAGAATTAAGAGAAAACAAAAATTGTTAAACTTATTCATCGGAAACGAATCTGCGTATCACACAATTAAAAATATAATTATAGACGATAATAACCTTAATTCAGCTAGGCACAGAAAATTAAGCAAACTTTGTGTAAATTATGAAAATTTTGAAGATACAGTGGTTATGGAGAAATTGGCTGGACACGTCGTCACGTGCGGAGTAATTACACGTGATCACTGCTTTTTCCTGGACAGAATCCCAGCTTACGTCTGCTATAGTCTGCCCAAATCACCATCGATCCTTCAGTCACTTTCCAGCAGTCCACTGCAACAGAAGTTGAAGGAAACAATGGCCAGCGTGAATCAGCAATAGCCAGCTTAAATCAGCATGCCTGATCCTGTGCTCAGTACCAACTTCCCCTACGGCATGCACGAAGGGAAGGTTAGATTCTGGTTTGGACATCATTATTTCAAAGTGTTGGAAAAATATAGTTTTGCAAATTGGAACTCAACAAGCCCAGTTACTGATTTAAGTTGGAGTCCTGTGAATTTTAGCCAAATTCCGGATTATTTTGATTACGTTACTCGTGTCGCCGGAGTTGAAGAAGCTGATTTGGAATTACTGCATTATTCCCAACTGCCGACTCAGTGCCTGTATGAGTTTAGAATAAAAGAGTCGACGTTGGAGAAAGTACTCTACAGTTTTCACAACACTCCACTTGAAGAAACAACAGATCTGGAAGATACACGCGACGCATTGAGTGAAGTGTTTAGCTTAATAATTCATTACTTGAGAAACCGCTGGTTTTAATTCAACTTTAAGGGTGAAAATTAAGTGTTATAAGAAATGAGTTTAGACCAACTTAGAGAACTTGGGATACTTTCGCGTTACTTGCTGGACAAGCGTAATAGTAGATTAAAAAGAAAGCAGAAATTTTTGAAAATTTCTGAAAATGAGGCTTTGTGCTGGGCGATCATAGATATTGTGATGGACGAGAGAGGTTCCTCTGTGCCCCAGCACAGAGCGATGGGTAGATTTATCAGGAATTTTCCCTGGCTGGAAAACAGAAAAATGGAAATGTTGAATTTTTTGGCCTTATTCCCTACCCCTTGCGGAGAAATTCTAAGAAAGCACTGCAAATATTTAATACACAACGAAAGGAAATGGAAAAAGCGTCAGCTACGATTTCAGAACCTCCGAAGCTTTAGTCAGGATCCAGCAGCCGTGGAGGACGGACGTGAAAGCTCATCTCTTCCCAGATAGTGCCTTTTAGTTATGAGTTATAAAGAAATTGTAAATCTTTCTAGCTACCTGCTGGATAAGAGAAATTCTAGATACAAGAAAAAGAAAAAATTATTACAAATTTCTGGTAACTTATACTACGATGTTATCGACATTATTCTCGACGCCAAAAACTCCAAAATGGAACGACATCGAAGATTAAGTGAATTTGTAGACAACTGTGCATCGTTTCGGAAAATATTAATTTTGGAAGGAATTTCTGGGTACACGGTTTCAATCGGGGAAATTCTGCGAGACTTTGCAAAAAAACTTGCAAAAGATAAAATGCAAAAATTGATGTATTATATGGTAACTCCTGGAGTCGAGTTTCCTCATTCGTTGTCCAGCCCTCAACTTTAAAGGACGTACTGAAATTAGTGCTCAGCTCAACGGAAAGTATCAGCAATAATGGAAGGAAGTGACACCGATTATACCTCTGAAAATGAAACTCAACTGGATCAAGCTTCTGAAAATGAAGCTCAACTGAAATCGTTTAATTTTTATCAAAATCGTGGCTACGCTGGAAGAAGCCTGCTATCAATTGGGGAAATTAAAACGCTGCTGTGGGCTCGTAAGCAACTTAACCCTAATTTTCTTCCAATGCTTATCGGACTGGAAGATATTCACGAGAGAATTGATGTGGCGGCTCTTCTCCCATACGTCCTGGCAGTAAACAAAGTGCTGTACATTACTCACTCTGCCACTTCAGAAAAAGCTCTGGCCCGTGCCCATGGATATTACGGAAAATCATCTGGGGTTTTCAGAAAATTACGAATCACCAGAGACAGGGATATTTATGAGCGCGGAGAATTTCTGAAAAACATCAACTGCTTCACCTCGGCTTCAAGATATAACTTGCTTTTCTCAACACCGGCCAGCCTTACTCCAATACTGAATGATTCTCCTTCGAAAAAAGTTGACCTCAGTGTGTTACACAGATTTAACCACATTATTGTGTTTGAACCCGAGAGATTCACTAAAAAATTCATCCGCTTGCTTGTGGAAAACTTTTACGAGCATGGGCTCATATTCATCACTAGGAATTTGTGGTACACCGGACCCCTACTTGAGGAAAGCCAAGTTCCAGTTTTTTCAGAATATTTTAGGTAAGTTTAATTCACTCGTCCGCTCAGTATCGATTTCGATTTCGAAACTAAACGTGTGAGGAATGGCTGCATCTACGATTAAAAGGAGATATACAAATAGGCTTTTTCTGGCCTTCCTGACGTTATTGCTGCAAATGAAAATAAATCCGCAAAAGAAGTTCTGCGAGAATTGGAATCTATTCCAGCATGGACTCTACACAGAGAAGTAAGGAAAAGATATCCAATGCGACCCTACTTGGTTCATTTTACGAATTGGCTTTGGTCAATTGATTTGCTGGAAACAGCAAAATTAGCATCTAGCAATAAAAATGTAAAATACGTTTTAATCTGCGTGGACGTGTTCAGTAAATACGTTCGGACAGCTAATATGTTGAATAAAACTGCCGTAAGCGTCGAAGCAGCTCTCAAATCCATTTTGAGGAAAGCAAAGGCGAAGCCAGTTTATGTCGTAGGAGATAGATCGGGGGAATTCCTATCTAAAAAAGTTAAAATGTTTTTGGAAAGTAACGGAATTAAATACTACAGTGTGTACAGTACAGTGAAAGCCAGCCATGCTGAGCGATTCATCCGGACAGTGAGGAAATATTTGGCCAGGATGCATGAATATTACAACACATCAGATTTCCTAACCCTTCTTCCAAAAATTGTGGATCATTACAACGCCCGGAAAAATTCGACAACGGGATTTGCTCCTCGTGATGCCATAAAAATTGAAAATTCAGACCAAGTGTGGAATAATACTTATGCCAAGTTGGCCAGGAAAAAACCAAAACCTTTAAAATTCAAAGTGGGTGATCGAGTAAAGCTGTCTGAGAAGCGTGCGCTCTTTGACAAAGCGAGCCTCCAGCAATGGACCACTGAGGATTATTTTATACAGAAAGCTGTAAAGTCATACCCGACAAATTATTATTTTCTAGTAGATTCCAAACGCAAGCGTATAATTGGCTCCGTCGCTGAATTTGAGATCATTAGAGTTCAAGCACCTGCCTGATTCACATCTCCAACATGACGTACAGCCCAGTTGAAAGCAAATTCATTGTTCTCAGCAGTGCCAAGGATAAAAATTATTTCCCTGGAAATTTGGGACATAATTTTAGCAACAAGATTCCTGAGCGTTTTGCCTACGGAGGAAATTATGAGGTCGGGCTGCTGAAGGCAAATTTTCATCCCATCAAGCCAGATCTTCCAAAGTTTTTTGGCCATCAGACTGACGACAACCAAATAAAAGTAAGAGTGCAGCATGCTTCGGATTTTCGTCACGGCTATGAAAAAACAACAGTTTTAAAATATTTACGTTTAATATCAAACGCCCTGGCTGAAGCTGGTCTGGAAATCGAATTGCACACGACAGTAATTAGTGGATTGATATACGTAACAGTGCTAAACAACTACAAGGACGGATCCAAAATTGCAATTTCTGAGTCTTACGCTGCGGCGTTTGGCCTCTCACCAAAAGCGTACCCTTTTGGTAGATATAAATCCGACATCCCAATGAGTCAAAAGATCTTTGACAATATTGATATTACTGAGGAACTAAAAATTAATATATTTAGAGAAGAAAAAGTCATTTTAGCAGTTAAAGAACCTCCAGAATTGGCAACAGCGGAATTAATATCCGAAATAAATGAAGCCATCGAAAGCAACGGGTTTTCTATATTATATCTCCCTTTAACATCCAGCGTTAACGTGGCATGCAAATATCCTAAGAATTACGTCCAGTTCTCCAGTTTAATTTCGAAGACATTTAACTTTGATCCAGATAAGTGGTACAAAGGAGGGGACGAGGTCAAAAGTTTCCCGGATATTGTTTTATTCTCTGCACCCTCGAAAATTATTATTACGTCGGACTTGGTTGAAAATCAGATTGCCTATAGCAGGGTCTGCCGCTTTCTCGCTCTGGTCGATTATCCACCTCAATATGAAGAACTGGAGTACGTAGCGAAACCCGTTATGTATTTGCCAATGGAGAAAGATTTCGACATTTCCTTAATAAATATTAAATTGATTAATAATTTATTTGAAGAGGTCGGTACTGAGTCTGGAAGTGAATCGACGATTATGCTTCATGTTCGTCCAAAAAAATATTAAAACTCAAGTTGCGCCGTATATCTTTCCATTACAGTTCTGAAATTGGAGGAGTAAACATCTCATCATGAGGGCCTTCGTGTGTGGGGAGAAAGGCTGCAATTTGGAGAAAGCATCAAAAGAAGACATTGAGTTTGCAAAGCAATTTGACAACAATAATGAAACTATGGAAAATCCCTCCCTGCAACCAGGCAGCAGCAAAAAAACTAAAGCTAAATTATCGACTTTAAGCAGTAGTGAGAGTGACCAGTCAGAGGCGAGCGATAGTGAAATTCAAGAATCTGAAGAGACTACTGATAATAGTGAGAATGGAAATTCAAAAGAAGAAGACAATAGTGATAGTGGTCAAGAAAGTGAAATGAAATGCGCAGAGGATTCTAGTACCCACGAGGAAAACTCGCATCCGTTGGGACAGTACCACTCATCCCAAGTAGGATCAGGTATTAACCCAATAGAGTTTAACTACGTTATTCCCCTGAAGCAGAAAAAGTGGAAAGAGCGAACCGTAAAACAAAGCCGCTCAAGAAAGAGCAGTGCCCCAAAGAAAGCTGGAAGGAAAAAATCAAGGAAGCGTCAGACTGGCCGTGGCCGTAGGAAAGGAAAAAAGAAGCAAACTGGTGGAAGGAAAAGAAGAAAAGGAATGAAGGGAAGGAAAAAAAGGTTAGTCGGTGGCCGGAAGTCAAAGAGGAAGGTCAAGAAGGTTTGCTCCAAACAGAAAAAGTACAAGCCGAAAGGAAAGCGCCGGAAATAAAATGAGGGTTGATTACTCTTCTCATGTCTCAGCTCCGCACCGCGGGTCAAGAGCAAGTCAAAGGACAAACTTGGATATATTTACCATCAATAAGACAGATATTAGTGTTCTATCCTCGTACACAATGACTTACACGTCAGATGTGACTTACAACGGCAAAAATGAAGAATCGATACTCATAATGATGATACCGCCAAGGTTATCCTACATGGATTTGTTCAATTCGTATTTAAGACTTAAAGTTAGAATTACAACTAAAACCGGGGAAAAAATTACTGCCAGCGATTCTGTTGCTGGGAGCAATCTGCTATTTTACACAATCTTCAAAAATCTCGATGTTTACGTTAATGAAATCATTACATTCAAAGGAAATAATACGTACGCGCGCCCAGCAGTCATATCTGCATTGCTATCAACGTCTTCGGGAGAAAAAAACACATCAATGACTTCAATGCTCTACTACGACGATGAAAAGCAGGACACGTTTGTAACTTCAACCAACAAAGGATTCGCGGCTCGCCAAAAAATTGGAGAGCAGAGCAAAATTTTTTACATGCTGGGAAAACCATTCTGCCCATTGTTCAACACCACAAAATATTTACCAGAGATGACCAGAATTGAGCTGCGCTTCCAAAGATCGGCAGATGCATTTTGCTTGGATTCAGCAAAAGCGGGAGCTATCCCATATGCACTGGAATTGGTCGATGCTCATCTCACTGTACAGTATCACAACATAAGGCACGACATAGTTGGCTATCACAAGCGATTACTAGCAAAAGGATTAAAGGCTGGCTACATGCTGAACGATGTAGAAATGAGGTCGGCAATCGTTCCGCAAGGATTGATGCAATACACAACAGAGGCAAATTTTAATACAATTCCACCATATATCGTATTTGGTACGTAAAATACGCCTTGCATTTCTTTTTTAGTTTTTTCATTCATTCACTTTTTCATTTTATGCAGGAATGGTTACCAGCAAAGCATTCCTAGGAAATCTGAATGTTGGCAGCTTAAATTTTCAGAATTTCAACCTGACCCAGCTCACAGTTCGTAGCGAGGATGAAACATTTTTACCGTGGAACCTGCAGATGAATTTCTCAGACAATGACTACTTGCAATGTTACGAAACTCTTCAGCAAGCAATTGGAACTGGGCGCCCGATGGATAACGGAATTTCCCGTGATGACTACGTAAATGGAAAAAATTTAATTTTGCTCAGCGTGACACCTACATCAGTGAGCGCATCAAGCTTTGTGGTCTCAGTCGCGGGTAGAGTGAAGGTAGACACACACTGAGCTGTACCAGCCTCCTTAAATTTTTTTTAAAAATCTAAAAATTATTTTCAAATTATTAGATTGACCTCACATTTTCCGTGGCGCTCACGGAACCAATCGTCGTACTGCTGGTTGGATTTCATAAAAAACTACTAAAAATTGGAACTGGGCACAACGTTACATACGATTGAGATTAAGATGGATTCAATTACGCTAGAAAATTGTCTGAAAGCCTTAAGCCGGCTAAGCGCTGAACATCCTGCCTGCTACGTCGTTGCGGCTAACGAGATGCACCTTGTAGACTTTACTAAGCCGCCAATCGCAATAATACAAAATAACGAGAATTCAGACGAAAAAGGAGAGCATTGGATACTGTTCTACGTAAAAGGACAGTGTGAGAAAAATTTGGAATCATTCGTATTTTTTTGTTCATTTGGAAACCCACTAGCTTCGTACAATGTAGACAAGCCGCCATGTAAATTAATCGCCGAGAATCATTTCCAGCTTCAAAAGGACTCAACTAGGACTTGCGGATTATTTTGCCTCCGTGTAGCATCGCAGCTGATGGATGGAAGAAATTTTAAAAGTGTGTTAAACGATTTCAACAGAGATAATCTCTCGTTCAACGAAAAGCTAGTGGCCAGTTTTTTTAAGTCCATATTTTATTGCAAAGATTTGGCTAAGGAGAGAAAAGGATCCGTACAAACATGCAAGGAAAGGGAATGTAAATATTGCAGATGCAAAAAAAATTTTCCAGGACCGAGCAAATTAATTAAATTTAAATGTATTTGTAAAAATTAACCTATAGAATTTAAATCTCGTCAGCGTAACTAGGATGTGATAATTTAAATTAAGTTTTGAATAAAGCAATATTACGGAAAGAGGTGAGTCATGTGTGAGTCATTTGTGTGTACTGACAGGTATTCCCCTGCACACCTGCAGAGATGAGTCACTAGAAAAGTGGAAGTACGGCACACTTCACTCCCCTGGCACGCGTCTCTGTTTACTCACAGAAAGGGCAAATGTGAGAGTTTTCATATACCTGGTCTTCACCTGCTTAGAGGAGCTCAGTTGAAAAGTTGCAGTCGGCTGGAAATCATCTCTTCTCTCATCACTCTTCTACCTGGTGAATTCGAGTTTCTTTCAACTGGGACGACTTTTTTATTACAATAGGCGCCAAAGCCTAATTTTTTTGTAAGTGCAAACTATCGACAGCTAATCGTAAAAATTTTTTGTATTTTACAAATCTTCATGGAAAAGTATTTAAAACATCGAAAAACATCGAAAACCATCGAAAACATGGGAAACCATCGAAAACCAACTGAAACAGCAAAAGATTTTCAAAAAATGTGCTTCAAATGAATTGGATGAAAATAAAATAGCGAGATTTTGAGCTTAATTAATTTCTTTGCTTTCACAGGTGGATACAATAAGAAAAGAGTCAGGTCTGAAAGGAGTGCTTCAGTTCAACATACTTTAATTGGCAATGGCTTGGAAAAATTTCACTAGTGGTTGGGGCTTCGTCGCTTTCACCGCATTTCCAACAGATACTGTGTTTGACATCGAGTTTCATGTTGTAACTTCGCAATTTAGCAAAACCTTTTACTTTCACTGCGATCTGTTAAATTGGGCTAACACGAGGGAAAAAATTGTCTGCGTTAAAAATCAATGGTTCAGAGATAAAGAAGATCTCGACGAAAACTTTCGCCTTCAGTTTATAAATAAAAACTTCACTTCAATGGATCAGCTATTTAAACTTCAAAGTGGTACGGGAGATACCATGATTCAGCACTTGGCAAAAAATGAACCACCGTGTGAAATGTGCAAATTAAAAGGAAGAAAGTCAAATGACTGTGCTACAGTCTTGGCTTACCAGCTAAAGCAGGCCTGCTACAACACCTTCACCGCTTCCACATACATACGAGTCAGCTCGATTGAGAGAGTATTGCCATCGTATGAAAGCCTGAGTTGCTGGAAAAATTATTCAAGCAAAAACTCGTCTAAAATGTATTTCTTAGGGTTTAAAACATTTTATGTAGAATTTCCATTTTCAAAATCAATGGAAATTTGCTGCATGTCACAAGATTGGAAACTCAGCTTTAATTCTTGGGAAGAATTTTCAGTTTTACTAAACATGCTGCCGAAAATTGTAGCTGTGAGATGCACAGACTTCATTTTTAGCCAATGTTCTGACAACGTTATTATGGAAGCAATGAGAAATGGGAAAGTCGTCTTGTTAGAAGATGTTAAAAACGTTCCAGACAGGTTTCCTGAGTTAAAAGTGAGGAAAATGGCTGAAGCAGCAGGACAGTGCTTCGTGTGCGTCCACAGCGAGTACGACCATGTTCAGTGCGCATGTTCACTAGCTGAGCAGCTTAAAATCTACACTGAGCAAAATAAAATTTTGTTAGCCGACATTCAAGATTCAACAACCGACGTCGACAGTCTGGGATTTTGGGCTCCTGGAGGAACATATAACCATCGAAAAGAGCTTGCTGCAGCTCAGTCATTCTTTGGACTTTAAGCAGCAAGGTCAAAAAATTTTTAGTGCCCAGTAAAGTTAATGGTGCGTACTCTCCAACTGAAAATGAGTTTCATGAAATTGTTAATATTATTAATAATCTTGAGACTTGTGAAATCCGGTAATAATTTAACACTTAAGATTGTACAAGCTGTAGGTCTAATTCCCATGTGATATAGAATGCAACGGAACAGCAGCAAGTGAAATCGAAGAAGACTGTAAATTGTGCGTCAGCTCTGGCCAATACTTGTACTACAAAATTGGAGATGTTGGCACCGAGAGAGGAAACGGAATTTCATACTATTGTAATAACCGATTTAGACAGTACTACCCACTGCACTCTTGCGTGCTCGCGCTCGCTTCGAAACCCATGGATTGCTACCGCATTGAAAACAGCAAGTCAGGGGACGGATTTTTAATGGCATTTTTAAAAAATAATAAATCATTTATGGAATTTACGACATGGATTCGTTCTCTACCGAGGAAGGATTATTCCTTTTTGATGTTTTCCATTGGTAAACGCGAGAGGATTATTATAAAAGGAGTATGGTTTTTCAACTCTCTTTCATTCAGGTTTTGCGTGCGGCTTGGGAATCTACAAGCTACTTCATATTCTGACAGCGTGGTTGGAGGAGCGTATTTTGACAGCGAAAGCAAAGATTAAAGGAAATGAAGCGAGCATCGACGTCCCGGAAGGAATTTAATGGAACATCAGACTATCTCCCCATAAGAAAAAGAAAAGTGAGCTGCCAAGTGTAAATTGCTTAAAATATGAATATAGAATTGAAATTAAAATTATAAATGTTTTGCATAGTTTAATTGCCCAGAGTGTAGTTTAGAGTCGTTTACATTTTATCAGCACCAACACCATAGAGAGACAGCGTGAGTGTTGAAATAATTGCTTTCACTGATTTTAATTGCAGTTAAATATTTAAAAATATAAAATTAATTTAATTAATTTGTGCGTATTAAAACTTAACTACACAGGCACTTGTGTACCGAGTGCAGGCTATTTTACCCAAGCCTGACCGAACACATTCCCTGTCCGCAAGAGGGGGGAGCACGTAGACCTAGGCCAAGAGATTTAGGTCCGAATTTGGATGAAATTGATCAAACGGTTTTCAAGGAAAGTAATAGAGCCCACAGCGGAGCCCTGGTAACATTCTACTACGAGCCAACGGCAAATTGGCAAATAATAGCGGATTTCGTCAACGCGTTTGAAAAGCCACTTCACCGTCTGATTCATCAACTACTGGATCATTTCAACGGCATTAAAATTAAATTCCTCTTTGTGTTTACCCTGATTGAAATGAAATCGGGGATTGTAAAACAAGATTTTCATTCTGGATCGCCGTGGATTCAAATTGGCCATGAAAGCTATATTTGGAGCGCAATGATAACCTTGGTTAGCTATATTATCGAAAATGTGAATTTTCTCTGCGAAACATCATCGGATTTCGCAGTTCAGAGCATTGATCGCTTTGAAATGAGTTGCGGCGTCTACCAAATTCCCACTGGAAGGGGAAGAGCAAAGCTACCGGATTCGCTAAAAGGAAAAAAGGGACTACTATCACCGGACCCCCAGGATTCACCGTACTGCTTCCACGTTTGCATCCTGGCTGCCCTTTATGGGGACAAAGTTAAAAGTAATACTGGAAAAGAACGTAATGGCCGACACATGAGCAGACGCCAGCAGCCACAAGCTGATAAGGATTTAAGAAAGCGGCTAAGCAGTTACAAAGATTTTGAGCACCTGGTTGATTTTGAAGGGGTAGGAAGTAATGGGAACGGAGTTTCACTTCAGGATATCGACAGATTTGAAGCAAAGAACGAATTAATCAGCGTTTCCGTCTACTCGTACAAGAACGGGTCGCTGTTTCCACTCAGGCCAAGCGTGAAAACGAAATTTCAGAAGCACATCGATTTGCTACTTCTGGAGGACCGCGGAGCTGGAATTCATGGACATTATATTTTAATATTATCAATTTCCACATTTATGTACCACCGAAACAGCTCTCGTCGATGCGATTATTGTGGAAAAGGCTTTTTGAACAAAAATACTCTGCAAAATCACGTGTGCGGTCTATCAGGGGTCAAAAAGTTGATTCCATTGCAGAATAAAATCTACTGCTTCAACCGGCCGGAAATGACACTCAGGCAGAGCCATGTCATTTACTTCAACTTTCTTCGGATTAAAGTTCAACCAAACTCTCAGCTACTTCATGTCCAAGCAAAGCTTCAAAACTTGTTTGTGGGATACTCTTTAATTTTTCTAGGTCCTAACGGAGTGAGGGAGAAATATTCATATTTTGGAAAACTTCCAATCACACATTTCATAAACAAAGCATTGAAAATTGCTGAGGCCGCAGTAGAGGAAATCAAGAATACAAATAATTTTATTCCTCCGACAGATGAGGAAATGCAAATCTTTAACGCTGCAAAAATGTGTGATTTCTGCGGAAATAATTTCGACTCCAAGACCCATTCTAAAATCTTACATCACCATCATGCCTACGGTCAAACTACAATTCAACGCAGCAAGTATTCAGCCCGAATGATATTGTGCAATAAATGCAACATGGCAGCCCGTACTCCAAATTACATTGCAGCAGTCTGTTTTGGAGAAACTCCAAAGGATTTAAATCTTCTGGCTGCCGGACTTGAAAATAGTAGAGCCAGCAAATCAATGCCTGTCAAGCGAAAAAATGGCGAAATCGTTGGCTTAATTTTAAATAATTGCCTAAGAATAATTAACGCTCAAAACTTTCGGATCGACACTTCGCTCGAGTCTCTTACATTAGAAATGGAAAAAGCAGGAGAAAACTTTACCCTGCTTAACAGTTTCTTATCAGAGACGCAGATGACGCTCCCGTCTGCAATCTGCCATCGAAACCTACCTTTTCCTCGGTTCTCTAATGAAAAAGAATTTTACTCGGCTCTCTCGTCCAGGATTATTAATTTGAATTGGGAATATACAAAATTTGAAGATGCTACACTGGAAGCTTTCAACCTTCAAAATTTGGAAAATTATTGTTCGTTTTCAACGCTTCTTCAGTGTTCCCTGCTGGCAGATTTCTTCGAATTTCATCGGGATTTGTGCCTAAAATATTATAAATTAGACCCATTGTACGTATTTACAGGCAGCAGGTTCACTCTGGAAGCTGGAATGTTTTTTGCAAAAACGAAACTAGAAATTGTTGAAAATGAAAAAATTGCCGACATGGTCACGAGAGGAATCAGAGGAGGGATGGTAATTTTAGCATCAAAAAAGGAAGATTCAAACTCGACACGATATGGGCCTTACGAATCAAGTCTACCTACGAAAAACATCGTTCAAATGGATTTGAATTCACAGTACAGCACAGCTCTTTGCATGCCGCTTCCTAAAAATGATTATCGACTTCTTACACCTGAAGAAATTCAAATAATTGACATTAAAAGACTTCCAACGGACAGCGGAGTTGGATATATTTTTGAAGTGGATTTGCATATCCCTATATATTTACATGACTATTTTTCAGGTCCCACGTTCCCTCCGGTCGCTGAGAAAATGAAAGTGAAAGCTGAAATGCTTTCTAAAAATCAACAGGAAAAAATCAACGCCTCAAAGTACACCGTAGCGCTCAAGAATGAGAAACTGTTATCAACGCTCTACGATAAATTCAACGCAGTGCATCATTTCAGGAATTTACAATTTTTTTTAAAATTGGGGCTGAAAATCCGAAAAGTTCATGCCGGATTCTCCTTTAACGAAGGAACTATTTTTAAAGAATACGCCGAATTTAACATTGAAAAACGGAAGGAAGCCAAGTCGGAGCTGCTAAGCAATTTTTTCAAAGGCCAAAATAATTTTTTGACGGGACGGCTGGCCATAGATCCTCTTCAATACGGAAGCAGCAAATTTTGCCACAGCTCAGTTGAATTTAAAAAAAAGTTTTCACAGCACAATTTTCAAGATGTGGAGAGAATAGCGGACAAACTGTCGCTATTCTCATTCATCAGAACATCGGGAGTGGATTTAAATTGCAGAGTAGTTGCAATGACCGTGTATGAGTACGGGAAATTGCTATTATTGGAAATGCTTCATTTTAAGCTTTTTCCGCTATTCGGATCCAGCATGAAGGTACTTCACAGTCATACAGACTCACTACTGTTCTCAGTAGTTGGAAGTGATGAAGATTTTATAAAAAAACTCGGAAGCATCTCAGCAGATTTGGACGCTTCGAAACTTGATCCTGCGCATGAACTCTACAGTACATGCAATAGACTGGAAATGGGAAAATTAAAATTAGTTGATGGTATTGTGCAGTTTATTGGATTAAAGGGATCCTGCTACTCTCTAAAATTCTGCAACAGGAAGGAAAATTGTAAAGCGTCTGGTATTCCACGAGAAAACAATGAAGATTTACTACGGCATCAAAATTATGTAAAATCTCTGGAAGATGGGGACGAGACGCTAGCTACGGTAAAGTGTGTAAAATTAGTGGGTAATAATATTTTGGAAATTGATTTAAGTAGAAGGGGTTTGGACGCTCTGTCAGTCGACAGGCATTTTTTTTCAAAATATGACTCCGTACCCCTGGGGCATTATTCGATAATTTAAATAAATAAATTGTAAATCATTTTGAGTATAAAATAATTGAAACAGCTAATCTTTGATCAGTTACGTTTTTACATTGGAGTGGACAAGATGGATTGTAAAATTCACGTAAAATTTTTAAAATCATTGGTTAAAAGGGAAAAGTTTAAATATAAGACGAAAAAAATTCATTCCGTTTCCAAGTGTCAGCTTTCAGTGTTAGTTCATATTGTTCTAAATAATGCCAATTATTCGCCTAAAATTAAGGCAAAGTGCAAAGACTTGATCAGATTCATTAAAGGGTGTAAAGGGGAGTTGGATTCTGTGGTGAGGAACGGGTTTATCTTGTACTTTAAACAGCTCCGGCTTCTCGTTTGTGAATACCTGGCGGCGTGTGCTGCTGAAGGGCTCATCCTGTCCCTTCTCTGCGCCTAATTAGTACAGGTAGGGGAATTGAGTGGAAGGGATCAAAGTCAACAGGTCATTATTAAAACTCAAGTCAGTCTGAAATTGAAGATCATTCTCTCTTTCGCTTTCAGTCCGAACGGATCTCCAGTTTTGGTAGTAAAGGAAAAAAAGGAAAAGTTTGCTCAATTATGGATTACGTACTAATTATTTCTAAAAGGGGCCATTACTCAAAAATTTTATTTTGTCGGATGAATGATCCGATTAACACGGCAAAGGAATATAGCCTGTTCTGCGGAGAGCGACATTCTGCACCCTGTGACATAACAAGATGCTGGGATTTTGAAGAAGCGGAAGACTTATTGCACGGATGCAAGGTCGTCATAGCACACGACGAACACACAGTCGCCGCACTCAACAAAGTGTCAATGCCCTACTTGGACGGGTTGTTTACTTGTGAGGAAATTTTCCTTCAAGTTCCACCAAATATTCAGCACGTCGTGAATCTGCGGAGGCATGTCCGTGACCTGGGGAACCTTATACTCAACCCTTACGTCCTGCGTAATGTCTCCTGCCACTTAGGTTTGAAAAAAATTCTGCCCTGTCAATCAAAGTTTTTTAAACATGAATTTAACATAAATTAATATTTTTCTATTGCAGCAGCTGCAGCTGGAGAGAGCCAACAGTTGATTTCCGTTGGTACACAGACTGGAGAATTCGGATTTCTCGAGGAAAACTCGTTCACGCCTGCTTCACCGTCGTACTACGCTCCCCAGTACGAGGACATTTCAGAACCGGAAGATGACAACGAAGTCGAAATTTTAGGGGAAGTTCAAGCTCCATTGACTGCTCTAGAAAGCGAAGCCAGTACTGGTTTTTCGGAGATATGGAACTCTCCTGCTGGTTCCCCAATTCCACCTGCTGAATCCCTGAGTTTCTTTTCTGGGAATTTCGAGAACATTTCCGAGCCGGTTGACAACGAAGTCGAAATTTTGATGGAAATTCAAGCTCCGCTGACTGCTCCAGGAAGCGAAGCCAGCGCTGGTTTTTCAGAGGTATGGAACTCTCCTGCCCGTTCCCCATTTCCTCCTGAGGAATCTTCGAGTTTCTTTTCTGGGAATTTTGAGGAGCACAGTTTTGATTTTGAGGAGCTTACAAATTTTTTGGCGAGCCCACCTACATCAAATAATTCTGCAGCGGATATCGGAAACGCGCCTGAAGTTAATTTGGATGAGGTTTTCAATATTATTGATGAAAGCGACATTGATTTGTGTGCCTGGGATGAGGATTTCCGATCCCTACTTGGTCTGTAAAAGAGTTTTTGCTGCCATTGTTGCATAAAAATTTTATTTGAAATTTTATTTTAATCTAATTTGAATTTTTAATCCCAACTAGCTTGAAATTATTTTTAAGTACAGAGTACTTGTTAATTTATCAAATTCTAGCAAAGGAGAATTTTACATGTTTATAATAAACAGCAAAATCACCATGTGAACTAACCATCCAAACGTCAGCTTGATTGATGCACAGTTCTTGACATCCCTCTGCTTTTCGACTTCAGCTAGAAAAATGAAAAGAAAAAAAAACTTAAAAATCGGAACGCAAGGAAAGCAATTAATTTTTACTTACTGATAGCCTTTATCAAACTGGCTGGTGTCAGAATCGTCTCTTCTCCTTTAGGTGTGGGGTATCTAGAAAATAATACAAATGAAATTAATAAATTTTGATGCAATTTATAAATTATTTTATCTGAACTTTCTTGTTTAAAATTACTCACCTCCTATTCCGCTTGGTCAGAATGAAGCAGAGCTCCGGGAAATCCTTTACCGGGTTGGAGATTAAGTAACTCGTGTCAGCATATCCAGATTCCGAAAGAACAAAGTTGTAGCAAAAATTTCGCAGAAGTCGCAAAACTTTCTCTGAAAAAAAAAGGTACAGAATAATTCAAACACAGCAGAAAGCGGTAGCATGCTTTCCTGAGCAATCCTAGTTTAGTCACCCCCATAGTATTTTCCCATAAGAGTTCGAATTTCCGGCTATTTTTTAAATTAACATCTTATGGAGAGAATTTTCTTGGGGTATCTATACTAGGGTTATACCGTTTTTCTTATATTATTTGTGTTTTACTTACGTTCTTCATTCAAAACCATAAATTTAGTCTGGAATCCGTTGATGTAAAGTTGGCCTGCAATATGGAAAGCGAAAAAATTTTCACCAAACGGAAACTAGAAAATAATTTTGAGCTAAGAATTTACCGTTCATTATTTTGACCCCTGGAAGAGAGTCTAAGGTTACGTTGTGACCCCGTTTTCCTTGACATTTGTCACTGCTGACTTGTAGAATAGTTGGCGGTGGACGTATCGCTTCGTCTTCCAGTTCAGATGAGCCGGTGGTGGTGGGAGCCTCCGTGGTGGTCACTGAAATTCATAACATAATCAAATTATAGATCAAAATTCTGGATCCTAAACTTGACACGAAAGCAAATTGTTAAAATTAAAGCAGTAGCTTAGGTTAATTTTTAAATACTGCTTACCTTTTGCTTTCAGCTTTTCGCACTCCCCCCTCCCAAAGACCATGACTGGACTCATGCTCATCAGAGCACGCTTAGCGCAGATGTAATAACCTGAAGAGACATGGATGTACTTTTGGCCATTGTTGACACAGATTAAACATTGTTCGAAATTCGCAAGAGCAAGCGCAAATAATGCGCTAACTAAAAAAATTTTGAAGAAACGCATCTTACCGGTGGTAAGACTGAAAGTGAAATAAATTAGAATTTCCAAGTGCGTGAGAATCAGATTTTGATCCTTTGTTCGATCTGAAAGAATGAATGAGTCAATGCGTGACAATTGATGAAGTCAAAAAATAATGTAAACATTGGGCTTAAACAGGGTAATTTCATAAAGTCCGGGTGACTAATGGGAAAGAGAAATGTGAAAAAGGACGCTTAAAATAATGCCTTTAAAGATAAACTTGGGAGTAGGAGAGCCAATAAAATTCTTCGAAATAATCAATTCTAGATCAGGCCACAGGGCCGTTAAGTAATCATGCAAGTATGGAGATGAGCCGAAAACTTCCGGTTTGATGTGTCTGCTGCATTTTTCAGCATCTGTGGTGAAAATTAGTAATCTTAAACATCTAAAGAGAAAAATTGGATATGCGGTCCAGTTTTCACATTATTGCCCACCTGACGCTGGCAGGCGGTAAGAAGGGCACGTGACTTTATTATTATAGAATAAATTAAATTTTAATCAGAGTAACGCATCACCAGCCACATGGCCAAATACGGAAGTTCAGAAAGACATAAAAATTTGAAGAGGAGCAAAAAATGATGGTGCTTAGTCATCACCATACAGAATTATTATAGCATCCCCCGTCTTATCTGCAATCTTTACTTCCAAGACTCCAGCCAACAGAATCCAACTATATACTCTACTCGAGATTTTTCTTCCACAGGACTCAACCCTCAGTTGTTTTAGTGCAGAATTTTCCAAGTTCATTTCGTTTACTTAGAAATATTCGACATCCACCATGAGTAAGTAATTTTTAATATTCTAACAAGGGAGCTCAAAGTTTTAAATTAACGATGATTCACCTTTTTGATGGTTTCAGGCTGCACCCGTTTTGGAAATTGCCTGGATTGTGTGAAGTCCAGCTCTATTTCATGCAATTGGGTCATCTTTGACAACTTAACGGATATCTGTGTCAACTCAGACACGGAACCTTCAGGAGAAGTTGCAAGAACCATTTACTCGAATGATCCTGGTGCCTGCCCTTCTCTACCTGTACAGGCTGGATCGAATACTACGATCCTCGTTTTTTTGATTCTGTTGAGTAAGCTAATTTCTATCATTTCTACCGTTGCAAGCCGTAAATTAAATTAATTCCAATTTTTATTGCTATTTCAGGCATCTACTTCTTCTCGAGCATGGCATGGATGGGATTCTCAAAAGGAAAACGCTGGTTCGCTCGTCGGAGTTATGCCTCGGTCTCAGCGTCGGAAGACGTGGAGTTATTGTAAAGTATACTCTTTTTTTTCTATTTTCAATTTCATATTTTGAAAAACTTTAATTAAATTTTTTTGGAATTTCTACGTAAAAAATGATAATTTTCCAGGGATGTTTTTTTTAGCATTTTATTCAGTTTCACTATTGTTTCAAGTTCACGGCAGCGCGAGTAGGGACAGTGAGACGCACGTGAACTCTCTTTTTCTAGTAGGCCGCCTCTTCTCATTTTTGAAGTTGAAAAAAAAAAACCGTGAGGAAATTGAAAAGCCGCGTGCTCCCATCCTTCCGGTTATTGATTATTCAGTGAAGTAATCACTGCGAAACGAGTGTCGCCATGGGTAAGATTACGAATTATTACAATTTATAGCTCGAGCGAGCAGTGTTTACAGCTGAAATTAATTTAGTTCTTTCGTTCACAGGCACGTGCCTCCCTTACCTCCACTGCCACGAGTGCATAAGTGATACCTGCAATTGGTCTTTGATGGTAAACCGAACCAGCGTTTGCTGGAAAGGTACACAACCGGATGGGGACTTCAGATGGGACGTATTTCCATACGATTTCAAATTGTGTGACAAGCTGGACCCGGTAAATCCAGCACCAAGTGGATTCGATTTTTCATCATTCACAAACTGGTTGACAGCATTCTTCGTGATTAATCGTAAGCAGTTCATGCGTACTTCAAGCTCGCAATAGAATTGTTGAGCAGTCAATTTTCAATTTAAGTATGTATGGATATTCTTGTTTAATCTGAATTTTGCTCTTAATTTCAGTGCTTGTCATTACATCGTTTGTGCTCCTTGCCTGCCGACATCGCCTGCGTTCATTGTTTTTTTGTACTGGTGTTGGAATTCGTCCCGAGGAAGGTGATCACGAAGAAAGCCCTGCTCCTCAAGAGTCTCAAATCGAAAGAAGTCCAACACCGCATCCAATTCAATCCAATCCAAGCTCTGCTCAGCCTCCCGTTGCCTCAGCTCCTCAACCGTCTAAACAGCCTGCAGCTCTACCAGCCACAGAAATTGGTGCAGCATACCCGACTCCATCTGTCCAACTCTTATCCATTAAACAGATACAGAAGGGAGAAAACTCAAAGGGCAGTGCGTCTTCTTTAAAGCCGAAACCGCCCAGTGTCAAAAAGCGAAGAGCACCACCTCCACCTGTTCCGCCGCGTAAGTCTGTATCAAACGCTATCGCTGATCCTCAGCACCAAGACTCTGTACTTTCCGCGAATCAGAACGGCAATGGCACTTCTACAGCATCAGACAGTACCGATTCAGAGCTGCCACTCATTGTACTAGACAGTGCACCCTCTATCCCAGGCCCCTCTTCAATGATTGCTTCAGCTGCTGGACGTTCCGCACTCTCACCTACTTCTCCACCTTCGGGAGTAATTGGAAGTCCGACTTCAGTCGTTCATGATCACGCATACGATGGAGAAAGAGACTTGCATCCAGACCTGGCCGGGCTGATTCTCCTGTCAACCGTCGCCAGCTTTGGTTAGTCCAATGTTTTATACTTTATTGATTTCCATTTAGCAAAAATATTAGATTTGCACGAATTTCAAAAGACTAATTTTTTCCTATTTCGTTCAGCTCCAACACTTACTTCGGCTCCTACTCTGGGAATGCAACCTCAAGTTACATCCGCTCAAGAAAATACTGCCAGTGCCACGGTCGCTTCAATCTCAGCGTACTCGACACCAATTGGAAGTCCGGTTTCTGCCAAAAGCAATTCTTCAGGAGAAGATGTGAGCTGGGATTCCACTACTACCACACCGCCTTTCAGTCCAGTGGAAGATGGAGCTCTAAGAATCCATCCAAGCGAATTAGCACGATACACCCCCACTCCTCACCATAGCCCAAACAAATAAGGTACGGAAGTCGCCATTATTTATACTTATATTAATCACTGATTTTGATAGTCAGCAATTTTTTGCTTTTTTATACTGGTGTTGATGCTCTAGTTCCTCAAATTGCAGATCTCTTAAAGTCGAAAAGACTGAACGACTGTCCAGAAATTAATGCAACACTTTTGTGAAGCCGAATTTCTTGGGACAGGAATGAATTCCACGAGAGGATTTTTTCATGTAGGCTTTACTAACATACCATAGATCATTTAAAAAAAAATTTCATGCAAGTTGGTTTACTCTGTACAAAATAGCAGCCAGAAAGCTCAATGAGGTCCAATATCAAGATTTGCAGCCTAAAAAAAAAGATTACCCAAATGAGAAAAACTGAAAAAAATTACGAAGCTTCCTAATTTTTTTTTTAGGCTGCAAATCTTGATATTGGACCTCATTGAGCTTTCTGGCTGCCATTTTGTACAGAGTAAACCAACTTGCATGAATTTTTTTTCTTTAATGATCTATGGTATGTTAGTAAGGACTACATAAAAATATCCTCTTGTGGAATTCATTCCTGTCCCAAGCAATTCGGCTTAACAAAAGTGTTGCATTAATTTCTGGACATTCTTTATTGTAATTTACTTTTGACTGATTTTTGACATACGAATCCTGTCTGCATGCGTCTCGCTACTGTTTGTAAATAGTTATATGAGAAAGTGATTTATAAAATTTGTACATATTGATTTTGAATTCGAAAACGACGAATTCGGCCAAGTTTTAATTTTTAATAATTCGTAGAGGAAAGCAAATTAATTGAGGTATTGGAACCACTGCCAGAAGTCTATAATTCAATACGTCATCGAGCAGGTTTGCAATGGTAAGTTGAAAAACAGGTGCTCAGCTGAACGAGATGGGGAGCAAGAGAAGAGAGGACAAGACAAGAATGACGCTTTCATTTAATTTATTTCCATCATAGAAATCCGTTCACCTTATGCCCCTCTAGTACAAACAAAATGACCACGATAGAATGCGCACGCAGATGCACGAGCGGTAGGACGGGCCCATGAAGGGTCACCATGATTATAAGAGGCACTAGGGCAGGAGGGAGGCGCTGAGGATGGAGG
>JABASM010000261.1:0-27519 GCA_019776545.1 Brachystomella parvula
AGCTCTTCCCGGCGCATGTTGCTGAACTTCACCGAGATGGTGATATCGGGTTCTCAAAGGAATATGAAGCAATCACAGCAGTGGAAGAAGACTTTTCATCAATCCACTCCGCCCATCCGGCAGATCAACAAAAATGCCTTAGCAACATTTTTCGATATTGTTTTTTTAATATTGAACTTTGAGATTTTCCGCCCAAAATTGTAACCGCTGGCACAAAATTTTGGAACCTGCACAATCCTAATTTTTCGTGGAAACCATTGCTCAGGTCAAATCCGGAATGTGTGCCAAGCCAAATGACATTTGGGCAAGTCTAGCCTTATCCCATACCATCCTTTCAAGTGGATGAATGAAAATTAACTAACATAAAAGCCTAGTTTATAAGGGAGAGAATCTGACATGGAAGGGTTCTCTTTTTTAACCTAATGACTTGACCTTGAAATAGAATTACCAATGGTACCCATGAACTTAAACCAGAATTAACTGTGACATTGAAAATTGATTATTTTTGGATTTGATAATTTTGGGATATGATTATTTTTGGATTTGATAATTTCGAATACAATTAACCAAACACTAAACCCACAAAAATTTTGGAGGAAAGGAAAAAACTTTTCAGTAGAGCACCAAACATGGTTCCGGAAATCCGGATATACTATTTAGCGAGTGTTAATGTTTCTAGCAGCCTGAAGGCAGCCTGAAGGAAGAGTACACGTGTGAATGGCAAATGGTATGAATCTAAAACGAGTTTCTGGCTCGTGTTAAAATTCCAGCGATAATTGTAAAGTGAGGATATGAAACCAATTACTAGGAATTGGGATTTTTTCAGAGTAATAGTTTCAGTGCACTCGAAATTATTCGCTGCACGCACTTCAATTTTTGCAAACTTTTTTTCAAGATCCGAGGAGTCGAGCTCTTTCTTCTGCAAAAACCACTTCTCTTCCACTCCCCCATCCGAGTGGAAATCCGAAATCCACTGCCACCACCACCGGAAGTAGGGAGAAAGGAAGACGACGGCTGAGACTCCTTCAAAGAAAAACCAGTTGACAAAGGGCCAAGTCTAAATTGTCATCAGAGGAATCAGAAGATACTCAGATGTCATAGAGAATGCTTCGGATAGGGCTGCTTGCCCTCCTCCTCACCCCGCTCCTTGTCAATGGTAAACCAAGGCACAGTCGCTCAGGTAAAGTATCTTCAGAATTAACTAATTAACCAAGCCTTCCTGTATTATTAATAAGGACTTTCTATTTAGATACTGCTGCAAAGATAGCACCACAAGGACTCCGTCTTGATAGGAAACGGGAAACTTCGGTTGATCTCAGCTGGACGGAACTGAACCCTGGAAGTGTTCATGGTTATTATGTCGCATACCACTCCTTCTTTGCTAATTATACTGCTAAACTAGTAGAGCCGCACACAAAAATTCATCTTTCAGAGCTTGGTAAGTGGACTCTAATTATACTCTTTTATGCATCAAGTATTCCTTATTTCTGATTTGCAGAACCAGGGACGTCGTATAGAGTATGGGTATCTGGTTACCAGGTTAAGAACGGGACAGAGGTAATTGGTCCGGCATCAGCTCCGTTTGACTTCGAGACGCTGAGTACTCTGGAACCACCGCGGGTTGTGAGCTTCAGTTGTATCCCTCCAGATGCGTTGCTCATCGAATGGTCTTCGGACCAAATCCCTGATCTCTACTTCATCCTACGTTACCGATCTGGGAATGCTTCTTCCTACGTGCAAACCCTCATTAACGCTTCATTAGACTATCGATATCATCAGCAGGTTCGTTGTTGGTCTGTCATTTTAGTGAACTGGGCAGATTATAACTTTTCTTGTTTCATATTGAAATTCAGTTTTCATTGCACAAGCAGAGCCTCGATGGCTACCACGAAATGGGTTTGAGAGCGGTTCAGGGTGAGAGTGGCACATCGGGAAGAAGGGAGTCGCATTGGTCTGAGACCCGAGTGGCTTACTGTCACAGTGGAGCAAGTGCAGCGGAGTCAACAGATGCTGCTGATCGTGGTGCCCCTTCACTCTTTATTCCAATTCTTATGATCATTGCTACAGCGGTTTTCCTTATCGCCGTACTCCTGGGATTGTATTTCTGGAGGTAGGTTATTATCACTTTCCTTCATATTATTGAACTTGGCAGGTTTAATGGGGATCTTTATTTCAGGAAATTCTACTCTGGCTCATATTACTATTTGGACAATCCTTCACTTGGACTCGGATCACAAGGAACCGGGGGCTGGGATGGGGACGATTCCATGCGAGCAGCAACTGAGATCCAGCTCTTCCCGGCGCATGTTGCTGAACTTCACCGAGATGGTGATATCGGGTTCTCAAAGGAATATGAAGCAATCACAGCAGTGGAAGAAGACTTTTCATCAATCCACTCCGCCCATCCGGAATAATAAGACAAAAAACCGCTATCTTAACATCGTTGCCTGTAAGTCCTGCATCCTATTACTAGCTCATCATTCTCTAGCATTTTTCCTCTTCTTATCTAAAGATGACCACACGAGAGTAAGGTTGGAAAACGGTAGCTCCCAGCAAAAGTGCAGCGACTACTTCAATGGGAACTACATCGACGGTTTTGAACGTCCCAAGGCCTACATCGGAACGCAAGGGCCGCTTCGGAGCACATTTGATGCTTTTTGGCAGCTTGTCTGGGAGAATCGTGTTTGCGTTATAGTCATGATAACGAATTTAGTCGAGCGTGGAAGGGTAATTCAGTTCAATCTCTTCAATAATCAACGAAATTGGTAATTAACCTGTCAAATGAAATTAGCCGAAGTGTGACCAATACTGGCCATCTGAATCCGATGGTGTCGAAACCTACGGTCAGGTAGAAGTTCGTCTCGTCAAGGAGGAAACAATGGCAACTTACGTTTTACGAACTTTCACGATAAAGCATCTCAAGGTGCGCATTTCACCGCTATTTTTATTACATTGTATCCTAATTTCTTGCTTGTTAATTTTTAGTCAAAGAAACGTCTGAGCTCCGAGGAAAAACTAGTCTGGCAATTTCAGTAAGACTTTCTTCAGAATATCCTATAGTCTCTGTAACTAATTTTTTAATTATTCCTAGCTATACGTCGTGGCCTGACCACGGTTAGTATTGCAAAAATCAACAAAGCCTGTTCCAGGTTATCTAAGAAGAAATACTAAAAGTCCGTTTGTTTTTAGGTACGCCTTCCCATCCACTCCCTGTCCTGAGCTTTGTTCGTAAATCTTCAGCAGCTAATCCTCCCGACGGCGGACCCATCGTGGTCCACTGCAGGTAAGTTAGCTACAAGTAGCTCGCCTCTGCCGAGAAAATTGATATTTATCGGAACTTTTTGTAGTGCTGGAGTTGGCCGAACAGGAACTTATATTGTTCTGGATGCAATGCTCCGCCAAATTTCCAAAAGAGGAGATCTCAATATTTTTGGGTTCCTACAACACATTCGTCGACAACGCAATTTTTTAGTTCAAACCGAAGAGCAATATATATTTTGCCACGATGCGCTGCTGGAAGCAATCCAGAGGTAACCTGTTCAGATTCGTTTTGCGAAATCGGTGCCTGGTGTAGTTAATTTCTAAAAAAAAAATTCTAGCGGTGACACAAATGTGAGTCTGAGTCGCCTTCCTCAGTATCTCAAGGGTCTTCGTGACAGGACTTACACGAGAGAAAACGGAGAAGCTATCAGCATGTTTCAACGCCAATACGAGGTAAGCGTTCTTTCGCAGCTTATTTAAGTTAAATAAACAAGAGTTATTCCCTTACCGTGTAGCTTGTGACTGGAACGGATCCAAAAAATTATTTCTTTTTGGCTGCTGAGAAAAAATGCAATATTCCGAAAAATCGTACCGGAGCTCTAAAAACCACTGACCACTCTCGTGTTCTCCTCATACCCAAGCCTGGTGTGGAAGGGTCAGATTACATCAACGCATCTTTTTTACCTGGTTAGTTCACTCACGGATCTGACAAAATGCTTAAAAATATCCTAAACTAAAGGGTTGTCTATTATGTAGGATTTGGGCGATTGAGAGAATTTATTCTCACGCCGCATCCTCTCGAAGCAACTTTCAGTAACTTCTGGCAAATGCTCTGTGACCATAATGTTTCGACCGTAGTCCTTCTCACTCTAGTCGACGAAGAGTTCCCTATGTTCTGGCCGGAGCCAGATACAGATTTTGAACTAGATGGACTTAGTATAAAACATTTGGCTGCCTCGGACAGAGTAGGCATTGCCTCACGATCTTTCGCCATCATCCAAGAGGACGACGACGAGCTGCACGTAAATATGATGCAGTCCTCTTCTTGGCCGCGGCATTCATCAAATCCTACTGACCTCTTTGAACTTATCCAATTGGTCCAGGATACTATTGATCCAGGGTCAACAGGCCCGATTGTTGTGGTAGACAGGTTAGATGATTTCATTTATTTTATTTTCAAAAGGGAGAAAAAGAAACAAAACACTGTAGCTAATTCCTTCTATGATTACAGATACGGCGGAACCGAGGGTGCAACTTTCTGCGCTCTAACTACTATTTGCAACCAACTAGACTCGGAAGCTCACCTTGATGTCTATTTGTACGCCAAGTTGTATCACGATCAGCGTCCTGGGGTTTGGCCAACCTTTGTAAGTATTCTGTCTCAGAACCTAAAATTGAGAGAAACATTTCCAAAGGTGATTTCGATTTTACGTTTAGGCTGACTACGCTTTTCTGTATGAGAGCATCGATGGTTTGACCAAAGGCCGTCGAAACAGTGAACCACTTCTACTGAGTGGACCATCTCCTCCTTCCCCGCTTGCCCCACTGAGAAAGGCCCCACTGATGCCGCGTACTCCAGTTATGTCCACACACATTAAGGAAACAGCAATAATTTCTCGTGACTCCCCTGAACCAGTGGCTATCCTCGTTTCAGACGAGGAGCCAGAATGTGGGGATGTCTCCGAATTAATTCCGGAAGCTGAAGATACAGATTCAGAAGAGGATGAGGCACAACTTGAAACAACAGACTACGCTTCCTATGATCAAGAAGCAGATGACGCCAAATCCGAGCTCATACCTGGAGAGGCAGGTGACTCTTCTCCTCGAGAAGTGGAGGAAGACGGACCTGAAGAGTCAGTCGACTGAAAATTGAAAGCTCATTGAACTTCAAGTTCAACAAAACAATCCCAATCGTTGACTACTTTCTGGCTTTTGCACTTTATCTCGGTAAGACACTATACTTGAGTTAGAGCACTCTTCAGAGAACCTAAGCTAACTTTCCGCATTTAGTTTTCTTACCAGTGAGTTTGCAGTGACTAATCTAAACTTAATGTCTTTAAAATAAAACAAGAAGTGTTTTGTGTTTAGCCCTTGGTATATATTAAATCGTTTACTTACTTGATTACTTATAATGGTTCAATCGAAGAAACGTTTGATATTGGTTTTGTAAGAGATTGGGTATTAGCCTAGGACATAGAGAAAAAACTGATTAAAAGTTGTTTTAGATGTTTCATAGATATTGAATCTTGTGTGCGGGTGCGGAGGAGGAGACTATTTTTTAGCGAGCTCATTGGAAAGCCAATCCAACCCTTCATAAAGTCCGTGACCTTGAGTTGCACAGGTAGCTTGGATATACCACTGGAAAGAACAAACAATCTATTTATTTACCATTCGGTATGCTTAAAACTAAAGTATCATCCGTGACAATGCTTAGCTTACCCGCCGGTTACGGAGATTGTGAAGTCCTAGTTTCTCAGTCAATTCAGCAGCTTTCATTGCATTTGGTAAGTCCTGCTTGTTTGCAAATACTAGGAGCACTGCTTCCCGTAACTCGTCCTCTTGATAACTAAAAATGAAAGCAATGCTGTTGGTAAAAACTTGTCCAGCCTTATCAAAATATCTGGTCTACCATTTTCTGTAGCTCTTCGTGTGCTTCACTAATACGCTCCCGATCATTGGAATCAACGACAAAGATAAGCCCCTGCGTATTCTGAAAATAGTGACGCCAGAGCGGACGGATCTTGTCTTGACCTCCGACATCCCAGACCGTAAAGCAGATGTTCTTGTATTCGACAGTCTCCACGTTGAACCCTAAGATGGAAAACGGGCAGTAAATAATAAGTCATAGAGATTTGCTTGCCATGAAAAATTAGCTCACCAATTGTTGGAATGGTTGTCACAATTTCACCTAATTTGAATTTATAGAGAATAGTAGTTTTTCCTGCCGCATCGAGCCCAACTGTCAAATAAAAATACATGTCAGTCATACTATTGTCATATTGTAATGAGTGTACTGAAACACAGGTTCACGACAGATAAGGACAGGACTAAATCTAATAGATTGATAACTAAAGGCCCTTGATAGGATTCCCTCCAATCACTAAAAACTAATTCCCAGGGTCCAGGAAAAAGCTTTATACTATGGACCTCCAGGACAGCTGACAGTTGATCCGCTTCCGAGATTTATAGTCTGAGCATGGGGCTGTCTAGATTCCTGTCGGGAGTTAGAGACGAATCCACTGTTGACCTAGAAATCTATATAATCTACATACTAAAGGGAATACTACATACATGAAGGAAATAAATGAAAGGAGTAGTTACCCATGAGAATCCTCATCTGCTTCTTTCCGAACAGACGGGAGAGTACACTGGAGAGCGTCAAGCCCATGGCAATTGACTGGAATCTCAGTAGGGTTAATTGGATTGACTGGAGGTGAGTAGGCTGGAAGAAGGGATTCCAACTAACTAATCCGATGAGTTAATGATGAAGTACTGATTTAAAAGCGGAGACAGAAGGAGAATGACGTGTTGAGTCGAGGTTATGCTTAATGTGACGAAGCCTACGGATTAATCCAACACAAAACCCACGCTCCGCACCAACACACCCGGCAACACCACCGGCACCACCGGCGATTCTCTCTCTTCAGCCAATCAAAAGAAAGAATGAGGAGAAAGCCAAGCTCCTCTCTTCGGAGTCTTCTGGCTCTTTCATGAGATTCTTATATTGGACCTAAATTAATTAAAAACAAAAGATACCATTCTTACATTCCATTATTACCGTCAAACCTTCCCAAGTCCAAACTTCCGAATGACCGTACTGCGAAAGCCGAATCCATTATCCAAAGATGGGATGAACTAGTGATTTGGCCATCGGTCAATAATGAAACTTGAATAACTGAAATCTAATTTGTTTACAGAAATTTTTCCATTCACAGTTCTCTCTGATTTTCATGAATTTTTAACTTCAATCAGCCCTTTATTTTCAACTAATTTAAACCGTGCTATTTAACGAATTTGTGATTCGGATTAATTAATATTTCTCATTAATCAGAAAAAATGGTCATTCGCAGCTTATTTCTCAACCAAGGGATATCCTTACATTCTTATAGTTTAGCTTTTACGCTTATTGCGAAGACATAAGAAAGGGCTCTTTACAATATTTTTACTGAGTTTTGCAGGCTAAAATGGATTCCTTGGGGCTCAGAACACAAGGAGATGAAAATATTTCATAAAAGATAAATAAGAAGAGATACGAATTCAAGCTGAATAAACACCCCTTTGGAAATTCAATTAATATATATTTCCAAAGCGTTTTTAAAGAGTTTCAGTTCAAGTAATTTAGCTTTAACTTTAGTGCATCAGTAATTGCTAAAGGAAAACTAGTTTTTTTAATATTAAAGAAAAAAGAATCGATAAACTTTGCCCGGTATAGTATCTGTTTGAACACGATGTATGATTTCGTAGCGTATCATTTTTTTTCCTTTTCATTAGAATTGCATTTGAATCTATCTTATGGGGCATATTCTGCATATTCGAATTAGGTGATTGGCAGGATTTTACTACTAAATTTCATTTCAATCCACTTTATGGAGATAAAATCGATTCAAATCAATTTTTTGATGGAAATGGCTGAAACCTTCTGTTGCTAGTACTAGTAGTGTGTCATGGGTCGGAGGACGAAAGAGAAAGAATTTTTTTTTCTTTTTTTTTCAGGGTATCCAAAAGTTATTAAAAATGAGGAGGAGGAAGGGAAAGTAAGAAGCACTTGGTCCCTAATGACATTTCTCCTGTCCATCCTCTGATCCTCTCCTACTGCCTTCAGATTGGCTACTTTCACTTTTATCTCTTTCATGCATGATGGGATATTAGATTCTGGAATTCTTTCAATTTTCCTGGTTTACTGTAATAGGTGTGCTAGGGAAAGGAAAGGTCTAGGGAAAAATGGAAGTAGTGGTGAAAATGTAATGGTGAAAGGTAAGGTGTAGAGCGAGTGATTCAGGAGTAAGGGAGAATTAAATCCATCTCAATTGGAAGATCCAATGCAAATGCGGAGAGGAGGTTAGTCAGTATATGCTGGCGGTCGTCGTCCTTCCTTAGTTCCAACCACTACTACCATCACCTTATTTCCTCTCTACTCCTGATATGAACCTAGGGACTGGGGATGGGGATGATGGGGAGAGAAAACTCCTAGTCCATTTTCATTGTTTCCCTAAAACTTGTCGAGGATCGAAATTTTTGGGGAAAAAATTGTTTTTTTTTTCTCTTTCTTTCTTGCTGGGTTGAGTGTGAGAGGAGGCCGAGCGAAGTTCGTCAGTTCCTTTCCAACCCGAGAACCGGGAACATCTTTCTCTCCGCTGAGGCATAGTAGGTCTACAGAAGTAGTGGGTGAACTCAAGAACCTTCAAGTCCAGAGAAGGAAAAGTGAAAGCAAAGGAAGTGAAAGTTGACTCGAGAGAAGGATTCCCGCCTTTCGTCCAACTCCTAAAGACCAGGGGAGACTATGCACGAAGGGACGACGGGATCCCTAGGACTCCTCACCATTCCAACTAAGACCCACGGTAAGGAATTTTTCAAAGGGCTTTTTTTTAGAAGGAAGTGAGTAAAATCAAATCCCATCCCAGTGGTCAATAATATTTTCTCATATTTCATCTTCCTTGAGTGACGGACTGGCCAAGTTGAGTTAGTAGGAGATGATGAAGAGAAAGGAAGAAGAAAGTGAAAGGGAGAGAGAGGTCCAAACGAGAGGAGAAAATCAATGAAAGGAAGTAGGGAGAAAACGCATGCGGGAGAAAAATAGAAAAAATTGATAAAATCCATAGCCATACTTCATAACTTTTCCTAGTTCTCCTTCTCATATATTTTCCTTATATTTTTGTCTCCGTGTCCAGGGGCTAGTGGTAGAATAGAGCTGGAAGAAGGAAAAAAAAAAAGCTGTCCGCTTTCCCCAATGAGCCCAATTAAAAACCTTCTCCTCCGCTTTCTCTCCACCTATTGATTTCTCTTCCCGTCTTTCACCTGCCAAAACTTTAGGGAAGGAATAGACGCACCAAGTCATGCTTCGTTTTTTTTTTTTCATTTTTGAATTAAAATGAAAAGGCTTGAGATCCTAGTGACGATGGAGGGCAGAGTCCAGTTCTTAATAATCTGATTGGGCAAGCCCTCATTTTTTTTCTGCTTTCGGAGTGAAAGTCTGGAGAAAATGTTAAAAACAAGACGCTTGCTTTCTACATTGCAAGTTATGAAATAAAAATCAAAAGGAAAGTTTTGGATTATTCTTATAATTTGTATAATGGCTGCAAGAAAAAAAAAACAGAAATTGGCTTGTTCTAAGAAAGAAAGAGGTCAGATCATTAGGAATGGTTGTGTACAAGGAACAGAAAATATTAAAGAAATTTTCTTTCCGTATTTCAAAATTAATGAGATAGAAAATTGATACTGATCCTCTGTCTGAGTTTTAATGGTCAAGCAGGAAGGAAAATAAGGAAAGCAAAAAGCAGGTAGGTTTCAGGGGCGCTGGTCAAGGAGATTAAATTTCTATGAGATCCTCACATGGCAGTCCAGTACGTCCATGTCTTACTGACCTCCGTTCTTGCTTTCAGGGAGTGCTGAGGGCGAAGCCCTGGGACCCCGAATGCCCATCTTTAGTTAGGGAATGGCCGCAAGAGTCAGTGTCAATGGCGGACCCTCAGGCGTTGGGCTCCCAACTACATCCTCGTCGTCAGCAAACACCAATAACAACAATGACCTCAGTCAGAGTCTGGAAAGCAATTCAAGCTTCGACTCAGATCATGTTCCTTCCTTTCTCACAGAATCCAACAATAAGAAACGTCGGAAACAGTCACGTCCCTCCCGTATCCCCCTCTCAGAGTCAGACCTCAATCCTCTCAACCTCTCCAAAGGATCTTCTGTCGAAGTACCCTACTTCCTCTCCCAACCTCCCTTTGCCTCTCTCTTTCCTCATCTCCCTGAACTTATGGGATCTGGGGGTGGGGGGTCACAGGGCTCTGCCAGTAGCACCACCAAGGAACACGGCGTCGTCTCAAATCTTCCGCCCAATCGAATCTTCAATCCAGAAGCCTATTGTGACCTATGCAACAAGGAATTTTGTAACAAGTACTTTTTGAAAACTCACAAGGCAAATAAGCATGGGATTTATTCCGACACTCTTTCTACAAACGGTTCCTATCTCTCACGCGCTGAAGAATCAGGGGATCTCCGGGAGTCCTCCTTTCAATTTTTGAGGCGACAGGAGGAGAAGCCTCCCGGCCACCCTCAACCAGATGACAGAAGCCGAAGTGGGGACAATGGTGGCGATGAAGAAGATCAAGAAGATGAGGGTTCATTGAATAGTCAATTCCGTGGAACAGAGTTTACTTCTGAATCTTCACTTCGAAATAATTATGGAGAGAAATACAGTGTCCTCGTCCCACCATTCCTCCTCCCCTTTCCACCTACTACTCCACCCCCAATCTCCACCTCACTTTTTGACCTGCCCAAAAATATTCCGTCCGAAGCGTTTGACTGCTCCCGCTGCTCTCGAAACTTCCCAACTCTTCAGCTTCTAAGATTGCATACTTCCTACTTTCATCCCCCCACCCCACCGACAAATAACAACAACAAAGAGGCGGAGTCCGTTAAAGAAGAATGTCTCAGTCCGGAAGAAACGGGTGAAGCCACATCAGACTCTGATGAGCTCCGTCGACTCCAGTCCATGATCCAAGACCTCAACCCAGCCGTAAGCGTGGATGGGGCTGTGAGCGGATGGAAACGGGAGAACAGCACCACTCCACCGCTTTCTCTCACGACCAACCCAAATACAAATTCAGCCTCAGCTACAACTTGTCCTATCTGCGGAAAAGAATTCTACTCTGCTTCCTTCTTGGCCGAGCATATGGAGCAGAGTCATAATGGCGGGGGTGGAGCATCGGGGAAAAGTGAAGGTTCCCCTAAAGGATCGCATGACGCATTCCTTCTTCCAACTGCCACCGGCACCACTCCTGGTGGTTCTTCCATCAAGAGCGAGCGGAGACCGAGTCCATCACTTAGCCGGAGCTACTGTACCATTTGTCATAAGGAACTTTGCAACAAGTACTTCATGAGAACCCACATGCTCAAAATGCATGGGATCAGCATTGAGAGCTCAACGGGCCTCGGCGGGGTCACTTGTGACATTTGTAACAAAGAGCTCTGCTCCAAATATTTTCTCAAAGTTCACAAGCAGAATACGCACGGGATCATGGACGAAGGTCACTCTCCACCAGCGGATCAACTAGAACATCCTCCGCCTCCACCACCACAGGCACAGACTTCTACTACGGACTCTGCTCCTCTTGACCTCCACGCTCCATCTGAGGCATGTCCAATCTGCTCTAAGAGATTTAGAAGCGTCAAATGGCTCAAGAACCATTTGCTTACTGACCATGGGCAAGAAGGGAAAGACACTTGGAAAGTTACGAGGAAATCTTCAGGATATTCCCAGAATTCAAAGAAATCACGGTAAGAGCATTTTTTTTTTAATTTTATATTTTTTCAAAACTAAGGATTAATCATAAGATCAAAGGCAAACCAAGCCAGGGAAACTAAGGGAAGTTAGCATTATTACTAGCTAAAGAAACAAAAGAGAAATTCAACCCAAAATCAGAAATAAATTTTTTTATTTTACTCCTCCATCCATTTCCTAGTAAGAAGATAAGCAGCCGCTTTGACAAACTCTGTGTCTATATCAAGGTTCGTTGGAATTAATCATGGGGAAAATAAATTATTCCTCAACTGCGTCCTTAATTTATTAGTTTTCATTGAACTGGAAGCTGTCGACCGCAGAGTTCCTTTTCCCTTGATTACCAATCAGTAAATTGCTTTTAATATTTTTAATTTGAATATTTTCATTATACTCTCCTCATTATTTAGCTTCAAAAACTAAACTCCTTGTCTAACACCTGCTTCATTTGAGCAAGTCGTCCTCATTATCAATTGTTTCACCTGTCCCTTCAATTTGCCCTCATTCCCACTAATTATTTTCAACGTTTTCATACTATTTAGTATGCACAGAATATTTTTAACTTCACTCACTAATTAATTCCACAGCTTTATTTTCACTACTCCCCACACATAATTTCTGTTAGAACAATAAATTTTATTAATCCTCGACTCGTTTTCCATGAATTTCAGTGGATGGCTTTACCTTAATAATGATTATATTTTCAAAAGGTCACGCGGTTCGAAAGCACGGAACGGGACAGCGGAAGATGAAATCGGATCGCAGCAGCTCATGCTTGATCCACTGAGCCTTTTCTTTGGAAAAATGGAGAGCAGTGATGGAGGTGGCTCTCGAATCTATCGATGCAACTACTGTCCCTTCACAACGACCCTTCTCGTCTACCACTACGCCCATGAACGGACACACACCGGGCTCGGTACTTCTCGCCTCATGCAGGACTCCGTGACAAACAATACCTCAAACACTTTCCAGTGTCCCATGTGCTTCCAAGGAGTTGGGTCACTGGAAGCTTTCCAGCAACATCTCTTCACTCATGGAATGCTCGCTCCCTTCGTCTCAAATCCATCACAACAACTTGCAGCTCTCACTCAGCCCTCGTCTCCAGAGCCTGAGACCAAGGGCCTGTCTAACTCTAATAATCAACTGACAACGACTGGGGGAAAGAGAAAGCGCCTCGTCTTCCGATGCTCTGCCTGCAAAATACCCTTTGGTGAGAGGTCTGAGTGCTTGAGTCATGTGAAGCGAGATCATGTCGCCCGGGGTCGGAGGAGGAGAAAGCGACAGAAACTGTTCCGCTGTCGGAAGTGCTCCTTTGCTAGCGAGACTTATGCCAAATGGAGAGTTCATTTTAAAGTTCATCACGACCGCCCTGCTAAGGTATAACTTCCTTCCAGGAAATGTCGGATATTTCAAAATGGCAGACTGACGATTTTTGTCTTTTCTCTCTATTTTCAGATGTTTGAGGTGCTGGGTGGTGGGAGCGGAGTGGTTCTCCAGAGATTTTTATTGGGAGTTGGAGAGGGGGAACCGTTCGTTCCATCGCTTGTCTACCTCCCCGTCCGAGCCAAGGTCAATGAGAGCTGTGAGGTTTCATTCTCCCTTACCCCACGGTCCTGAAGCCCTTTTGTATTTGGAAGAAAGAGAGAAAGAGGGACCACCCACTGAGAAAATCAAAGCGGCGTGTTCGTTCTGTTCAAACTACAACGACTGTGATGAGAACACGCCTTTGAGATTACCAGTGAAACACTGCTAGTCTGCCCTAATCGACTTTAAAGTTAAAAAAAGAAAACGGAAAAATACAAATAACTCTAACTATAAGCTTAAATTCGTTAACGAGACCTAGTCGGTTACTGATCCTAGGTACAAAACAGAAGCCCTTAAACTTCAGATGATTTCCTACAGAAATTTAAATAAGGTATGCATCATAGGCACCTTTCTAGTATAATCCGACTGTCTCCATCCAGGAACCATCACATCGGTTCAAAGTTTAAAAAAATGTCCTCCAGTTCCTATCCCAACAATCAATGGTTCTTCCCAGTTCCTTAATTTATTCTCCGGGCATTTACCAAATCCTATAGGGGTTAAAGTCTGATTACCAATGATTAGCTTCCCAGAGATGACCCTATACTACTGAAGAAAAACGGAGAAATTTTTAATTACCTCGCTCACGCTTCTTGGAGCTGAAAAACATAAAGATTACGGGCGCATGTTCCAATTTTATTCTTTTTTTTTTCAATCCATTGGAAGCAGTTTCCAAATTTATGAGATTTCCTTACACTAGAAATTTGGATTTCTACCCTTATTTTTTAAATATATTTCCAAGCATCTGCCAGATGAAAAGCTCACCCGTATGGAAATGAGAATTTCAGAATTATAAATGCATCATCAAAACGAACCTTTTCATTCAAATTGCCTCAAAAAAACATCTGGCTGAGAGAAAAAAAGGATTTTTTTCACTTAAAATCCCTTTTCCTCAATTTTATCAAAAAAAGAAGATTGAAAAAGTACCCATAGGGAAAACATTTTATTTTTTGGGAAAGAACCCTTGGCTTTTCAAGTGAAAAAAAAAACGACTGAAGGGAAAGTCCGCTTTAAATTTCTTCCAAAAAAAAAATGTAATAATAACTGAAACTACTCAAAGTGCCTCTCATTAAAAGAAAGGCAAAGGTTCCCCCTTCCGTTGAAAAAAAATCGATTCGAATTCTAAATTATTGGAAAAAAGACCCTTTTTCTCTCTTCCCCCTTTTTATATAATTTTACCCCAATTTTTCGTTTTCATAAATCCGGATTTTTACTTCATTTCAATAAAGCCCTGCCACTCTCCCCTTTCAATAATGAATAGAATTTTTCAGTTATTTTCTTCCTGTTTTTCAGTCTTATTTGCCCTTGGTCAACTCCAAAGGGTTGAGCTGAGTCACCGGCAACCAGAACAAATGCACCCCCTTCCAAATAATTCTAAGTTAAACGACGGATTTGAGGGGAAAATTAATCCGCCGACGATTCGGATATGAGATTAAAACCTTGGATTTCTACTCTTTTTTTTTCTTTTTTTTTCTGGAAAGTTGAGGTCTTTTTAAATAATGAATTATGATTCTACCTTTTCTTTTGTCCTTTAATCAGGAAACACGTGGCGATTAATACTGAATCATTTACCGACCAGCTTTCCATTTCCCGAGGAAAAAAACTTACAACTTTTGTCAGATTTTTTGAAAAGAAATTATAAGCTTTGCTTCTATAGAAATCAGAGCTTCCGCAATAATCACTGTAAACCGATAGAAAATCAATTAGATTTCATTACAGAGTTCAACGCTTCAGAGTGAATTTGCCTAGTTCCATGTTAATTCTTAGCAGATCATAGAGGCCTTTCCTGGATTGTTTTCTGCTGATTTTTTATTTCAAATTCAATATTCCTTTAACAAAATGCTTCCTACAACGGGTAAAAATAGTTCCAGGCATTTCAGCGGCGTCCTTCGCTCGATCCTTGAATACTTTTCGTAGGATCTGAGCAAAACCAACCAGTAAATTTAAATGTATTACTGTAAAAAGCAGTTTTTAAGATGTTTTCCGTTCCCTTCTGTCACCTCACCGATGCTCGACACAGGGTGCTTTGTTGACATTTTGAGTGACGGTGGGTAGACTGAAGGGAAGAAATGAGCGTTAAAAGAGTTCCTAATGTCCTCCGAACGAAATGCCTCGCAAAGGATGGACGATGTGTGTGGCGGGTGGAGACACGACGGAGAAAGTAAAAGAAAAAAATTTGATCACTTTAGCATTTAGCTTAGTTTAATTAAGAAAGAAAAAGGGAATTTTCTCCTTGAAGGTGGGCCTTAGTTCTCTTTACTTTGTGATGAGATGAAGTGGAAACTACAATTTATAAGGGTAGGTGAGGAACCTTAGGCGTTGAAAACTAAGGGGCCACTTGGGAGAAACTTCCCAAAGCGTCGAGAGTCATAAAGAAAAATGTAATTAGCTTCCTTTTTTGAAAATTACAATTTTTTAAACTTTTGTTTTTTTACTATATATTTTCATCTCTTCATTTTAGCTAGTCCTTGGATTTGGATGAGAAGAAGATTTATGTTTTCGGGGTTAAGGGAAGAACTACAGCCTTTTCCTTAATTAGTTTTTTAAAAGTAATTTTTTTTTCTGCTTGTGATAGAACTACAACGTTTGACATCCTAAACAAAATATTCTGAGATCACCCAAGTCCAACTTATTATGAAATGAAATAACTGTAGTAACTCTAGATCTTAAGGACTATGTAAATGATAAGGAGAAAGGGATAAAAAAAAGGAAGGAGAGAAACAAAAGAAAAAAAAATGAGTGACTGAGGAGAAGCCTTTTCTGTATCTGAAGAAGGAAGAAACAAATCTGTTGAATCTGTTCGTATATATCCTTATTATAGTGGAACTAAATTAACTAATAATTTTAGGCAAACGAGTCCGATCCTCACTTTTTGTCCTTCCTTTTTGTTACGAGGTAGGAGGGGAGTTGTTTGGGGAGGGACGCTGAGACGTTGGCCCGTGTCTACTTCTGTTACAATGTTGAACCGGCAAAGGTTGTTAAGTGCCACGGCACGGCCTGATGAATCAGTCTCACCTCTCCCACTCTCTCTCATCAGAAGGAAGGTGAAATTTAATATTAGAACTAATTAGGAAAGAATGGATTTTTAGTACTGTAGTCTTCTACGCTTAATCTTAAGCATAAATATTATTAATTCTAATAAGGAGGGAAGATGGGGGAACTACGAAACCTAAAAGGAGAAACGGAGGATTCTTATTTTGATACACAATGAGGACGCGGCGAGGCGTCCACCCTCCCCTGCCCCAACTTTAACATTCTTTAACTTCCTGTAATATTGAAATCAATCTAGAGGTAACTTTGTAGACTGGAGTAGTCTTAACTGCCTTTGGTTCCTAATAATGATTCCGTAGTCACTTAATCAAACTATGTAGCTCCTAGTCCTTTAATGTAATGTGCTTAGTGGGGTGGGTAGGTATGGTATATGATGTGGCTCTAACAGTTTTCCAAGCCCACATCCATCCACCCCTTCATTAGTGCTCTACTGCTATCAACATAAGTTTGACGAAAAATAAAAATGTTTACAGTCTGTCGAGGAGCCTTAAAATTTTGAAAGTTTAATTCTCAAATTCAGAATATAGCAGAAATATGCTAGCATCTAGGGTCTTTCAGTGAAAGTCGTCTAACAAAAAAATAACACATGGAAAGTTTCCAGGTACCGTGTGCAAATTATGCAAACAAAAACGGAAACGACGAGCTGAGTCGCCAGAATTTTGCCCTTTTAGCTCGTTTTTTACGTTTTTGTCTACACAATTTGCACATTGTACCTGGAAACTTTCTAAGTGTTGTTTTTTTTGTTTCACTTTTTGTTTCGACAACTTTCACTGAACGGCTCAGTGCTTAGGAATATGTTTCCTGTGTCCATCCGCGAATCATGAACTAGGCAAAGCGGTGAAAGATCATAGCGTCGTCTATTCAGAGGAGGAGAAAGTAATGCTCTCTGCTGGTAAAAACTCAAACCTACTAACTCCACGATATAAAAACAGAGCAGCCGTCTCTGTTTGAAATTAGGATTTTAGTGAAACAGGATTTAAAGCGAATGAGCCTTGATTGGAAACGAAGGAACGGTATTTCATGCATGACCCAGTTTCCAAAATTTAATGGTGCTGGATATCTGGCTGAAATTTTATTGGTGGATGGAAAAATTTTGCCTTCTAAAATTGAATACAGGGATGCTTACAGTTCTTACAGACGGTGGAGAAAGTTTTCTTATGAGAGTTACAATGAAATTCGTGAAAGTTACCGTCACTTAATTATAAGGACCCTGTATATGCCTCTATTCTAAGAAACAGATGTAGTTATCCCTTGCTCTACAGCGTATCCAGGCCTTCCATGCATAAATTGATTCTAAAAAAATTGGTTTTGCCGACTAGCGGATCGGATAGTACCGATTACGCTGTGCAACTTTTTCTTGGAAATTCTCACCATTCGCATTCAACTGGATAATTTGTCGCTGCAAGTCTTACTTTCATGTAGCTTCAAAATGGCAGCTCGGCCCAATGGAGAATCAGGATCCTGCAGTCGCTCTAGTCCCATCCGCCACTGATAAATGAAGGTTGATCATGAGATTCTGAACAATTTTGTAGGGGAGCGAGTAATAAAGTTTTTTAGAAAGACAGATTTTCCACGGAAAATGTAAAATGGCTCTTTTCATCATCATTCTCTTTGCTTTGAGTATCGCAGTTAAGTAAGATTATTATGTATATATAAGTATATATGTATAATTAATATACTTTCCTTAAATCTGAGCAATTATAAGATTGAAGAAGAGAGAGACAGATAGACTGATTGTATATAATTGACAACACGTACGAGGAGAACAGTTATAAGTGAGGAAGGAGGAGGAAATTAACTAAGATCAATTTTTAATTAGTATGATTAAGAGTCAGAGAGAGAATAAAAATGAAAATCCATACACAAGCCCTACTAATAACGGAATCTCTATAATAGCAGAGACTGAATAATAAACTAATAGAGTTCAATTAAATTCCTTCACAATTATCTTTTTAAGATGAGGAGGGAGGAAGGGATTTTGGAATGCAAGAAGCATTGTTAATTTTATCATCAAAGTTTATAACAGCAACAACCGGTAAGGATTCCATTACCAATATCAGAGAAGATGGAATGGTCAGGAAGGGTACTACACAGAAGAACCTACCCGCGTTCCTTCTCAAGGACGAATCTTTACCCCAGTGGAGCCTACACTGCAGAGTCTTTCACTTTTTTTTTAGAAAAATAGATCGGGCTCTGCTTTCATCACTCCATTCTATCAATCACGTAAGTATTAAACAGTACTTTTCTCTTTTTCTTTTTTTAATCTCGTTCTCTGACATTTTGGTTTCGGGTCAATAGGTTTTGGGCATTACGTTTCAGAAGTTAGGCCTGTGCTCTTTGTTTTTGTCATGGGTTCACACATCCCATTCAATTGGAATCTACCCCCCTCATATCATATTTTTAAATCAATTTCGAATGATCCCGGATAACGCGATAACGGATAGTTTGGGCTATTGGAATTATACTTCTTTACAGAAGAGACATTTTTTCGTATTCAGATCTTGTATGGTAGGAAAATATTTCCTCCTGATATGTCCAGTAGTTAAGGAGTGGCTCACGGGGGAAAGGCGAAAAACAATCAAAGAGGCTGCAGGAGAGTGAGAGAAAGCGGAAGCGAGAAACTGATCCATCACAAAAGAATCAAATTAAATGGGATGTGAACTATACAAATTAGAAATTGGCAAAAACAATAAAAATAAAAGAAAAAAAAACTGAATTGAGGAAAAATTAAATTTAAAATTTAATAACTTGAGTTAATATAACCTTAACTAACAATAATAAATATTTTGTGACAAGAGACAAGAAACTGAAAGGAACTGCCTAGAGCCGCCATGTTGCTCTTCACTAAGTAAGCTTACACACGCCTAAAAAATATAATTCAATAAATGACAATTATAAATTAAAAAATAGGAAGGAAGAGTTGGGTTAAAAGTTTTGGGTTAAAATTTTGTAATCATAAAATGGCTATGGCTGCTAGCCAAAAAGTTAAAATTCACACAGAAGAACAAAACTCAAAAGGAAATAAACTCAAAGTAATTGAATACAAATAACAATAATAATAATAATAATTACTCATCAAAAAGGTCACGAATCATTTACACTGACGTAAAGTCAGGGGAGCGAAATAATCCAGGAATAATTAGTTGGGAGGGAGGGGCTCGGGTTTTTTTGGTATGCCGTGACTCTGTGGATTTCTTGACTAGGATTTTCGTATGGCCCTCCTTCAAGTCCTAACAGTAAGAACAACTAATAAGCAGGGAAATAAATGCTGAAAATGAGAGGGGAATTTCTAACTTTTCCTTATAGAGATCCGATCTTAAAATAAGGAGAAAGAGAGAGAGAGAGAGAGAAATTTGGGTGAAAGTTTTCTTACATAAATATTTTTGTCAATGAGACCCACTACTTTCTTCTACCAACCTGAGAAAAGAGGGCCGGATAATAATTAAAGTTAATATTGAGGGGTTTGTGCGATTTTTGGGAAAATCTCAAGTTGTCCTTGGGGTAGTTTAAGTCACTGGGAAAGAAGGAGAGGAGGAAGGGCCACAATCCTTCCAGGATTAGCGAAGACTGATAAGAAGCTGAGATTCTGGTTTATTTTTAGTGGAGCCTTCGCTCCTCTCCTTCAATCCAGCCGAGGTACATTACCCGTCCAGTCACCCTCATCCTCCTGCCACACCCGAATTGACTAGGAATATTTTTGAGACTGTATTACATGTGAGAGCACGGAGTTTCCGGCCAAGAGGAGGGGGGAAGTGACTAGTTGAGCTTTCCCTGGGTGTGGGTGAACACGAGGATAGGGATAACCGGAGCTGGAAATTAGTAGTGCGACTGTGCGTGGGACTAGCAATGAAGAAGGGGAGGAGTATCATCCTGCAGTACCCCCCGGAGGGGCATTTGTATTCAAAGGGGGGAGAGGGGGTTAGAATGTTTCGGTGTCGACACTGGAACTTCTGCTCCTTATGAGGTCTTTGTTTTATTGGTTTTGAACGAGACTTGAAGAACACGGTTTCCGAGAGTGTAGCCGTTGAGTGACTGGATGGCTACCACAGCCTCATCGTAATTAGTCATTGTGACAAACCCGAATCCCTTGCACTTGTTCGTCTGGAGGTCACGAATGACTTTGACACTCTGGACAGCTCCGAAAGGTCCAAATAGTTGCCAGAGAACGTTCTCCTCGGTTTCTGGTGCGAGGTTGTAGACAAAAATGCACCAACCAGCTCCATTCATTGCATTGCCTGGAATGACAGTGTTAGCAAGGAGGTCACCGGCCAGGGGTGAGTACCTATCAAAGAGGAGAAACTGAACTTAGTGTACCAAAAAGAATTAAGAGCAGGGAGTTCGGAGGCGGAGCTTAGCGTTGTCTCGGTTAACTACGTGGCAGAAGAGGTTTAGCCGGGTGTACGTAAGAAACTGATGAGGAATAAGTTGAAATAAAATTAAATAAGAAACGATCAAACCTAAAACGTCTTGTTACTGACCTCTGCAACCCTTTGTTTATGGCCAGCATGGCCTTGCCAGTGCTAAAAATAAACAGAGAAAAAAAGAAAGCAAAGTAAGAACCAAACGTTAGAACAACAATAATAATAAGGAATAATAATTAAGATAATCTAAATCTGTAAAGAAAACTACGGGGAGGATTCGAGAGAGAAGAGAGATATGATAGAGATCGAGAAAGAGAGAGAAAAAATCAGCAAAATGAACTCAAGGAACCAATCAGAGCGGAGTTTGAGGAATGAGACGCTATGAGGGTAGGAATCCGTAAGGTGAAGGGTGCGAGGGTGGGAGATGAGCTGCGCCTGAGCTCACCTGGAAAGTGGAGAAAGGGGTATGTACCGCAGTCGGCCAGTGGCATGGTGAATCGGTCCTCCGAATCGTCTTGCAGCTGCCGCTGCCTGGGGTGCCGCTAGATACGCAGCCAGAGGCGGAAGAGCTTTGGAGTTGCTGCTGGGGTTGTTGGCAAACTTGACGGTGACGGGCTCCGTGGATCCCTTTGGAATGGTACCGTTCAACTCTTGGATAGCACGCTCCGCCTCAATGCGTTGATCAAATCGGATGAATCCTACGCCTTTCGACAGTCCTGTCCCATCAGCACAAACGAAACAAGAAAAGGAGACATAAAACATAAACTCGGTCTCACATCTTGTTGACAAAATAACCAAATCATACACTGAACCAACGAAAAAACAACGAAGGCGCAGGACTCAATGGTGTGTCAACTTAACTGCTCATGACTACTCACCGGTAATGTTGTCGCAGAGAATGCGGGAAGTTATGATTCGCCCAAACGGCGTAAAGAGGCTCTCCAGTTCCTGTTGAGCCATATTCTTTGGGAGGCCGCTCACGTAGAGATTTGCTCCTTTTATAGCTTCACTGCTCGGTCGAGCGTAGGACACCTACAAAATCAACATTAAATTGGCCTTAAAAATTCCTAAAGTTTTTTATGTAAACTCTTCAATACTTGACTATACTAATGAAGCAACTGACAGGTTACAAAATCATAATTAGTAACTCAATCTTCTTGACTCCTGCATTCCCAGGATGGAATTGGCAGAAATCCACATTTTTAAAATAAAAAGAGATTAATGAGTGACAGCTTTGTAGGTAGGGAGTGACAAAAGCGTGCGTTGACAGTTTACGAATGTATGCGGGTACCTTTATTGTTTTGTTTTGGAGGCGAAGACCGTTGAGGGTGTTGATAGCTTTCTCAGCGTCTTCTGCACGATGGTAATTCACAAATCCATAGCCAAGGCTTTGGCCTGATACCATAGAGGCATCTAAATCATTGGAGAAAAAAATAGATGCGGTTATAAAATTTTTTGGATTTGAATTTCCTCAGCTTACCCGTCACTTTGTCACGAATTAGTTTACAAGACTCCACCTCTCCAATTGAGGAAAAGAGGGAACGAATCTCTTCCTGTGTCATCGTCTGCGGCAGATAGTTGACAATGAGGTTAGTCTTGCTTTCTTCGAGCATACCGTTGCTCCCATTTGGAGAACCTGCAGAACCCGAGAGCCCCAGTCCACAGGTGACATGAATCGACCCGTTGGCTTGTGGAGAGTTCCCAGAAACGTCCATTCCGTTCTGCATCATGGTTAGCGGTGAGGCTGAGAGGGCCGAACCGCAACTACTGTAACAAGGATCACTGTTGACGAGGATTGGGAGATTCTTCTTCTCAACACCCGCCGAGCCACACGCACTCAGGAACCAACCACCGACTGAAGGCAGAAGTCCAGGCGGAACAACGTCCAGCGGATACCTAAAGAAAAAAATAGAATAAATTTGATTCATTTCTCCCAGGTTTTGTCAAGAAAGAGATTAAATCTCCATTTCCAGATTTGCCTCTTGCCAAAAAACTCTCAGATGCAAGGAAATAATAATAAAGGATAAAAATAATAATAAACCAATAGAAAAAAATTACCAAAAGGTTAGAATTCGAGAGTAAAAAAAGAAAGGGCGTCAAGGATAAATAGTGACGAAGGTCATGGGAATGATGACGCTCCTTACTGCTTTCCCCAAAAGAATCTCAAGAAACTCACATTTAATTCTCAACTTATGAATCCAACAGAGCAGCACTTCAATTCAACCATGAAGGATCACAAGGAAGAGTAATCAGAGGAATTAAAAAAAATTTTATTAATAAAAAGTGTAAAATGGGAGAATCTGACGAAGGGGATTTTTGAAGTGAGTGAAGTGGTGGTCGTAGCGGAGAACGGGAAGCGGAAGGAGGAAAAAGAGGGATCCGGGTAAAAGAGTCAGATGCCCGATTACCCCTTGTGCTTCAATACTATTTGGGAAGCATATAAGAACTTGAGGCAGTAAAAACGGAACTGAGAGCTCTCAACTGAAGAATTATATCGGGGGACAAGGATAGAGAATCGTGATTCAGAAAAAAAAAAGAAACGGGTAGAACCGCAGCTGGTACGTGTCTGTTATTCAGTAGCATCTCCAAAGACTATAAAAAAATCAGATCAGAGAGGGAGAGAACCGTGAAATGCTCAACAGCAGAATTAGAAACTTAAAATTTCTGACCTACCCGTCGATTGGAATGAACATGAAGAAATGTAGGAAAATGTCTTTCAAAAAAACCAAATAAAAATTGAGGTGTGATCTATTGAAGTCTGTCCTAGTTCCTTAGGATTGAGACGAACAATTTATAAATCTACTGCAACCAAGTGGAGGGCCAGGATTCAACTGAGGGGAACTCGGAGCATCTGCATCAGCCATGTACAGTAGTCAATGGGGTAGACGCGAAGGGTCGTAGCCTTATAACAACAGCTGAGCAGATGGCACGTGTAAGGGTAAGCAGAAAGTGAGATTAGACGCCCTTCGAGCCTTCTTCCTACCCTACCTTTGTATGAGGGAAGTGGTAACAACCTCAAATCCGGAAATTATACAAGAATCTTCCTATCCAGGTACATTCTACGACCGGTTTTTATTCTAACTCAGCTTAGAAATCGATAGGACAGTGTTAAAAAATTATGAAATCCCTGGAAATTTAATCACTAGTGAGATTGCAAAATGAATTCCAATTTAATTTGACTGCAGAAAATTTCTCGAGCTTGGGAAATCTTTGAGACTCATTCCAATTAATACTCTTCATTGATTAGAAGGAAAGAAGAAAGGAGGAAACCACCCGGTGCTTTCGGAATCACTGCGCCTCATGCCAAAATTGTAGGAACAGGGAGAGAAACGCCTACATCACTGCCGCGTGGGTGACAAAAAGATCGAAAGTCTCGGGTTCCAGTTCGGAGAGATCCGTCATGCGGGTTTGCTGTGAGCCTGATCCTTATATCCGAAAAAACTAAAAAAAGAGGAAAAAAATGGGACCGTCCCAAAAATTCTCCACCCAATGCAGACAGTGTAAAAAGTTGGAAAGAAAGGAGAAAGGAAAGCTCGCTGGGTGTGAGACGGAAAGGCCCATCGTCGGATTCTCATTTGCACTTTCTCCAAAAAATTCCGAATCATATTCGCTGAGCCTCCTATCTAAAGGTCATTTGGAAGCATTGCACATTCCCCCTCATTGTCAATTCAAGGCAGGGGTCCCTTCATGGAAAGCAGTCTCGTAATTCATCCGTCATGCTTATATATAATGCATATCTTAAATCATTGACATGTCAGACGATCCCCGGCCTGCTCCCTGCTCCCTGCTCCCAACCCCAGTAAATTACACATTTTAACAAAAATATAAGTGGAGAAGGGTGGACTATACCCAGGTGAGATTAGAAAATAGATAATCACTGGAAATTAATTTTTAAAAGCAGGAGGAATTAATCAGACTTTAAAATCTTAGACTACATCTTCAATACTTCAGCAACCCCTTCCAATGAGTCATGCTGGTGGCCATGCTCCCACTTTTCTGTAGGAACTCCGTCCCTACAACGTGTGCTTTACAACAACTGAAACACTTTCTATTCAACACCCGTACCCTTGTTCAAAATAATATAAATAATGGAATAAGCAAAATTGAAGTAATAACAATAAACAGGGAGCACAAGCTATTAAAAAAAATTCTACCGGTAAATGAATTTTTACATTCGGCAGAAGTTCTGAATGCATCCAGCTGCCGGGGACTAACCGGTCCCTTTTGATCTTCAGAATAAAAAAAATCTCCATAAAAGGAATCCATAAGGAATCTCGTAGAAAATAAATTATGGGAAATTACAGAGTGAGAAAAGAGAAAGTGAAGGCTTTTTGGCTTGAGGAGTTAAAGAAAGTTTATTTTAAATTGAGAACTTACCAGAGTCAGGTGTCTCAGGGCTTGGGACTAAATTATTGCAATGATGATGAAGGCTCAAACCAAGGGAACTGAAAAAACGGGAGAACTATTGATAGCAGTTGTGGGGGGGAAGGTATGGAGCCTGACAAAATTTAAAGTAAAAAATGTAAAAGAATCTAATGAATGAAGAAGAAGTAGAGAAATGAGGAGAAAATAGATTAATTCTAAAGACCAAAAACGGACGTAAGAGAGAAACAACAACTCAGGAACAAGAGTCAACACCCGGGTGTGCAGCAACTAAATGACCCAACGCCGCTCCCTGCCAAGCCTCTACTACCAAAAAACCCCGAAAAAATCCGAAAGCCCTCCCCTATATTACTCCAGGTCTAAAGTACGTGACCTTGGAAGGGAACCCCTCACCTTCCCAATTTCTCAAGGGCTAAGGTCATGACCAATGACTGGATATGGAGAGGTGGGCCCTTTGCTCGATGGCTTCTTCATCCTGGGTCAGTTAAGGGATCTAGTTGAATCGGCGAAAGGAAAACGGGATCGAGGGAAAGTCGGCCCAAGAGAAAGGAGGAAGAGAAAATCGATAGGACTGAGCAATCGGAGTGGGTAGCTATTTTTCCTCCCCGTTTGAAATTCATTTGGAATGATGGTGAGGAAAAGAGAAAATCCCGAACTACCCTTCCTCATCCCCACCACCACCGTCTCACCATTCCGGACCCACTGATTCACAAAGCATCCAAATTCTGAGCTCCCAGATCCCTTTTACTGCAATATAAATGGGAGATGATACCTTTTCATTTTCTTCTCTAGACCTTCTGCGGAAAAGTATAAAGGAAATGCAGAAATGAAATCAAATGATTGCTCCAGTTCCTATTCCCCGTTTCTTCCAGGCCTCCTCATCATCATATTTATGCAAATTGGAAGGAAGATGAGGATATGCCATGACAATCCATGACATGAGTAATGGACCTCATAATCGTCTTCCTATTTCTTATAAACACGGGTTTCAGCTCTGTCAGTCCAGTTTAATATCCATAGTCTGGCTGAAAGGAAGTTGGAAAGTTTTAACGTGTAATAAGCCTAGATTCTTTACTGTTCAGAAGAAAAAAAATGTCAGGGGAAGGCGAAGGTAAGGTTCTTTTAGTTATCAATCTGCTCTTCCGAGATTAATTTTTAGTTGCATGCTGGTGACAGAAAAAGTTCTAGGGAATCATAATTGCGTTCCATGAGTCCTGCTCAACTGGTGGAAGAAAGTTTGGGGAAAATTTCAAAACTTTCTCTTTGAGAGAAAGAATAGACATGTGAGCGAAGGCTGGTGGTCCGCATGAGGCTAGAAGAACGTGTAACCTTTAACACTTCCTCTGGCAGCGGCCTCAGCAGTACGTTGTCCGGAAGGGTTGTGATGTTGTATGCATAACAGAAATCATTTTGACTTCTTTCCACAGAGCAAGTATGGGCACAACCCACTCCTCTTATTATTTTTCATACCGTATTTTCTGTAGGGGCACTATTGTTTCATACCATTTGAATTTTTTTTTTAAATTCTTAAAGCTTTGAAAATTTTTTCCATTTTTGAAAAGGCAATGGGCCATGAGAGGAAAATGGGCCATGAACGGAAAATGGGCTATGAGTGGGCCATGGGCTATGAGCGGGCCATGGGCTATGAGCGGGCCATGCAACCCGTTTAGACCGGCTATGTTGAAACCTGGGGGGCTATTAGAGACTGGGGCACTATTGATATTGGATCCCTGGACCCTGGGGCACAATTACAGAAAATGCATCCAAAAATTAACCGCAGCTGGTATTAATTTAATAAATAAAATTATTATTTATTAATAAATGAATGAATGATAATTTCATTCATTCATAAATAAAATTATTATTTATTAATAAATTACTATTATAACATGAGTATTATTATTAATATTATAACATTGGTAGGGTCAAGTCACCTGATGGTGATCACCCGTTTTGCACCTATTTAAAAGCGGTTTTCTGGAAAGTGAAAATACGGAACCGTTAGTTTCGTCTCTTGACTAAAGGTTCCGTATTTTAATTTTCTAGAAAACCGCTTTTAAATAGGTGAAAAACGGGTGATCACAATCAGGTGACGTGATCACCATCAGGTGTATAGTTCTGACCCTATTAGAACTATACTAAAATCCTAAGGACTCTTTTTCTCCTTCCGTCTGTCTGTTACCCAGGAGATAGAGTAGTAATTTCTCCTCTCCTCTCAACACAGTAGTAGTGGAGTAGTGGTAGAGAATGAGACGGGTAGACTGGTGGACTAAGGTTCAAATCCTACAGCGTCTATTTAAAATTTCTCCCACGTTACCACTACTTATATTGCAGACAAGAAGGCTGACAAGCCCGTCCATTGGACGGGCCGAATCACAGCTGCTG
>JABASM010000262.1:0-27495 GCA_019776545.1 Brachystomella parvula
GGGGGCATAGAATTTTACCTGGAATTTACCCAAGGTCAATGACTGGGTAGACGTTCTAGACTAACCCGTAAAAACTACTAGGATTTTGATCGATTTTCCGTCTTATCCAGTGGAATATTACCCTCGGCTATCTTATCATGGCAAGCAGCTAGAGTGGGTTCATCCAGCCCAATTTGCATTCATTTTAAATTATAAGTAGGTGAGGGATGGGTGATTCATCGGCAGGATGTCAAGCAATCTAATTAAATAATCCAATGCTCCAGATTTTTTCTGTGGATTTAACAATCAAAAATTTCCAGGTAGCAACAGGGAACAAAAATACTAAATATCTCACATTATTTTTTCATGCCATAGAATGAGCTACAGAAGCTCCACGAGAGGTTAATTGGGCTCACCTTCATCCTATCAAGGTGAGCGTTTTACCTGAAAATGAGACCAATAAGAGAAAAACACCCTGTGCAGAGGCTCATCGCCTCGAAACCACGAAACCAAGGGAACTGCCTATCCGAGCCCATATGCCCAGAACCCATGATTAATTTTTTTCATGCTGTAAATTCGGTAACAAAGGTAATCTGACAAGCCAATGACTGAGTCATCGGCCGTTAATGAGCTCTTTCTGAATGAGTCATATGTCATGAGGCTTTCGTTAGAAAGTTTTTTTTAGAACATGAGCATAGTGGGAAGCTCTGCCTCATACCTTCCTTCGAAGCCAAAATAATAGAAAACAAGAGAATTAGGCAGAATTGACTAGCACGACACAAATTCCCACAGTCTTTTTGAAATGTTTTTGGAAAGTTGCTCTGAATTTAATTTAGAATTCATGAATAATGAAAATCAGGTCAGGATGGAGCTCACCTTCAGTATTCTCCGGGCATAAGGCTGGATTTCCAGAATTAAGGTTTTCTAGTTTTTTGGAAAAGCTCTATCATTTCGCACTCTAATTTATTACAGATGAGAAGGTCAGAAACCAGAAACTAGAAGAATAAAAGGAAACGTCCTTCAAAAGCATCTTCCCCAAGTGCAAGGAAACGCGGAAGGAAGTAGATAGGAGGAGGAGGTGATTAATTCACAACAATCCAACCAGATTACATTATTTGGGACTTCAATTTTCTCATCAATCCACTTCATTGTCAATGTATGGTTAATTGTTGGGGGTAGAAAAAAAATCTTGTGAAAAAGGGAAGGTCATTGCTTTTGTTTTTTCCATTGCCATCAACTTTTATGTAATGATACACTGAGACAAGGCAAAGGCCAAGTTTACATCAAGTTAGGCCATGCTGCTAAACTCCTTTATCAGAATCAATGGGAATCAAAACGCTTTTCTTTTAGGCGGAGTATGGACGACGCTGCACGCGCTGCTTGTACAGTATGGAGCCCCCTCGTGCTCTACTTTTTAAATGGCATCAAATATTGCATCATTTTCAGACTGTGAGATATGATCTCTGGGTTAGTCGAGCTTAGGTGTAATCTCGAGTCCTCGTATTGATGATGGCTCCATGACATACGTTCCACGCTGGATTTTAATGCAATATTAAAATTGAAGATGAATTGAGGTAGGAATGAAAAAACGTCCACGTCGCATCAATGCTTCTTCGAAAAATTGGGAAATGCGAGCCAGCCTTGGCCTCGAATGATTTTGAGAGCATTTCCTTCTTCAGTTGTTATAATGGAAAACTAGTTTTTATCAAATTAATTTCCAACTGGATTTTGATTCAGAAAAAGGTGTATCAAGGAGGACGCCAGAAAAAGGGATCCAAAAGGCTGGAGGAAACAGGTTAATTGAATCAGCTGAAATTAAAGTCTGAATTTATGAATGGGCGAAAAGGGCGTCTCTCCTTCACTCCTGCAACGACAGGAAGGACGAATCTGATTGGCTCACGATTGCTTATGTGGCGGTTTGAGTTGAATCTCTGGAATTTCTTCAAAATTCCAAACAAATGAATTGAAATCCGGATTTTTGGAATTCCTCAATCGACCGACCGTCGACATCGTCTGACAACAGCGAATTCTTATCATTTCAGGTAATTGAACTGGATTTCGGATTACTCGTCTTGGCTTTTGGCAGTTTTACCTGTTCCATTGATTCTGCTCTTTGCTGTCCTCACCCAGACATAAGATTATTTTTGTAATGCAAACCCATTGATTACCTGGTTCAGGTAGAAATTATCCGTCATATGCATGTCTGCACATGAAACCGAGGAAGAGACGCTGGAGAATTGACAAATTGTTACTAGTTTCAATATTCTTTAACAACAGGTAAATCCATAATTCATTTCAGTCTTGATTTGACTTTCGTCCTGATAAGTCCGATTTCATAATTTTCAAAGTCCTGAGCAATCCTGCTGTAATTGGTTCTCTACGTTTTCAGTCATACCGAAGTCAGTTCACTGTTCCAGATTTCAGCGAAAAGTCCGTACTCCGTCCCCACGTCAACTTTATTTGACTGACCGGCAAACAACCATCAAATCAATTATTGTTCTCGAAAAAAAAGGTAAACACTTAAAAGAATCACGCTGTTGTTCAATGCAATCTGAGAATAGGAATATGGGCAGCCGGAATATGTAATATCTGATTCTGGTCAATCTGCGAACAGCAGCGTACTTCACTACCGAGAAATAATCTTCCTCGTGTAAATGACGCGCTTTTCGGTGAATACTGCATGTAGAACATAATAATCATACTGGCTTGGCATGTTCTCAGACTATGAGCCATAGGGAACTCACTCTAATTTTTTGTTTTGGTTTTACTGTCCGTAGGCTTACGTCTACAGTAGTTGGACGATGATGATGGAACTGATGACGAGGGACTCGGTCGCGTATAAATGGCTCCAAAGAGGAGCCCACGTAACTCAGTCAGTAATTGCGATCCTGTGGATTTACATCCTCCCACCTCTTCTCTCCTGTTGGCATTGTGTAAAAACTCTTGCCAGCAACTTCCGTCAATATTTTCTTATCAGTTACTTGGAGCGCTACGTGCAGCACGTCTGGGATTCACTCTGCTCAACAATGACAATAGAAGTTATTTCACGTCCGGAACCATTTGTTTCCTCAACGGATTCCACTTGCCAATCACAACAGCAATCATCAACTGTCCTCCCCATTCTCCGCCTCAACTCTGTAACCATGGAAGAATTCCTTTCAGCCACTGCAACACTGTCCGTCGATGATTCCGAATACCTCAACAGTCACTGCCGATACAGCAGCCAATCGGACGATTGCGATAGCGGACTAGTTCTCACGGACCCAGAGGAGAATGAGATGAGCTCAGATGACGCTATCACAAGTTCTGGTGACAATAAGGGTCGGCATCTTCAGGAACCTTATGCAAATCGTCGGGATAGTGACTCGAGCGACACTTCATCCTCGGATGGACAGGAAGTTGATGAGAAAGAAAACAAAGAAGTGAAGAATAGGCTCTTGAAGCAAGTAGAGATGATGTTTTCTGATGAGCATTTAGCAAAAGATGGATTCCTGCTCAAACATGTCCGGCGTCGCTCTGATGGGTTCGTTTCACTTAAATTGGTTGCCGGTCTACGGAAGGTCAAACAAATCTCACGTGATTTTACTCTCGTGCTTGACTCTCTTCGCAAATCAGCAAAATTGGAAATTAATCACGATGGAACGAAGATACGTCGAGTGGAACCATTGACCCAGTTTCTCAAGTCTCTCCCTGTTGCTGGAAATAAGGACAAGGAAGCCAAGGGAGCCACTAGCAATGGAGCCTCTTCAGATTCTGCTCAAGATGATCGGTATGTTAAATGTAACATTAGACTTGCTTTGCATTAAGCTGTTTTGGAAGAATCGCATCGACTCAAAACTTTCCGCTTACTGTTTTGCATAATTTGAAGTGAGGCGTAAGATTTTAATTCAAACTAATTATTTTATGTTACTTTTTCAGAACGACGACACCAAAGCATGGGCAATCACAGCACCAGTCAAATGGACAACAAAATCGTCGGAACCAGCGAAACAACAGCGTTATTTCTAATTGTAGTAGCAGTGGAGGAAGTCGAAATGGAAGTTTTTCAAAATCATCGGGACATGAGTCCATGTTCCGGAATGCCATGGCCTACGCTCCAGATGATGCTCCTCAAGCCACTCGCCGCCGTGGTGTCTCCCTCCCGATGTCGCTCTTGACTTCAGCCGGAGGTCAGCAGCAGTACTTTCCAGCTCCACCTCAAGTAGATGGACAGAAGCGAAACAGTTTGTTCCTTAGCCCCAGCTCTTCTCCATCCGATGGTTTCACGGCTCCAATTCGTCCAAAATCAAATAGCTATTGTGAGGGTAGTGGGCGTCGAAATTCTAACGGTGGAATGAGTCTCTGGCTTCAGCGTCGTATGGAGGCATCGAAATCCTCCGATGGGTCAGCCATAATTTGTGGACCAGTTCGCCAGCCACGGGGTCCGGATGGTACTCGTGGATTCGCCAGCGGCTACCGCAATATCCTCAGCGCAATGTAAAGATGATCATGCTCAGAGATTTTTTACTCCCTGGCTTAACTTATTATCCTTTCTAATTATTTGATATTTATTTTTTTTTTCATCCTTCGTAAGTGCTGGTAGTCAATCGTTTTAGTTTTTCTACCGACTGAAGTGGAGTTGATTGACAATAGCAGTGTTCAACCACTATTAATTACACAACTAATAAGTTGGATTATTATTCCTTGTCAGAATTAATTGTGGGAGTTATGGCGCTAGGTTAAAACGAAGTGATAAGTTTACTCATGTTGAACATGAAAATTAAGAACCATGTTACTGACAGAATACTGTTACTAGCTCCAAGGAAAAACAGAGTTTAACGATATTAGCTTAATAATGATTTCTAACTTACCTTTGACTTCCTACTGAGCATCCCATTATTGCTCAATTTACACATCCATTTTGATTTGATATTCTTCAAATTTCTTGACCAACTGAATGATGATAATAAAATATTTTTTTTTCTGGAAGCGAGTGCTTTTAGGTAAAATTTTAGTCTAGTGATTACAGTAAAAGTTTTTTTTAACTAGTAGTTAAAAGTATGTGGGAAGAACTTCAAGTACCAGGTAGGATTCATCTACGAGAAGGATCTGACGCCAGGCGGAGAAAGTGTTGCAAGGGTGGGAGATGTCAAAGGAAATGATGTCGCCGACTCGAAGTTCATCTTTTCCACCAACGCGGAGAAAAGTATGCTGGTCCATGATTTTCTCAACTTTCCAATGAGGGGGTGGCTCTTCCCAGGCTCCTTTCTCTTCCAGTTTCCTCTCTGCTTTCTCCAGTTCTTTTCTGTACAAAGACGATGGGGTTGGGAATCCAGAGTCTGTTGCTACGTCTCTTCTGCCGAGAGCAACAATTGCTAAGGTCGGCTCTGGTCTTGATTGGACGTATCCGAGGACTTTCAAGGCTGGCTTCAACTTCCCAAGACCCCGGGCAACAGCGCATGAGCCTTGAATTCGGTCCTGCACATCTTCATAGATCCCTTTGTCATGAGAAATATAACTTCCTGGACGAATAACAAGAGTTTTCCTTTGAATGTCTGGGTCTTGAAACTGGGAAAACTCTTTGGCCACAATGTCAACCCATCCAGTTCCAGCACCAGAAATTATCAATTTCTTCGAAGTAGCAATGTCATACCTTGCCTGAACGTGAGAAATAGAATCCAATGCCTTTTTTGAAAATTCTCTGGCTTGTTCTGCAGTTTTCAGTGGGCCTTCGTAGAACTCCAGTCCTCGAAGTAGAATCCCGTCTGCTAGAGCGGCTTCAAGGAGCTTGAGCAGTTCCTCATTGGACCGAACCCCAGTCCTTCCGCCCAAAAACCCAATTTCAACCAGTATATTAACCTTCTGGTTTTTCTTTTGAAAGTAAAATGCAAGGTCCTTCAGATTAGAGATGGAATCGACAAGGCAGAAAAATTCGAACTCTGGATCCCAACTCATGAGCTCAGAAATAATTTCCATGTTCCGTTTTCCAACAAGCTGGTTTGCCATTAGAACACGCTTCACTCCGAAATGGTGGGCGACAGCAGTTTGATTTGGAGTTGCAGTAGTAACGCCCCAGGCCCCAGCCTCCATTTGCATTTGAATAAGTTTGGGACACATTGAAGTCTTCACATGAGGGCAAAGTTCAACATTGAAAGTTTTTGCATAGTTTGCCATCCAATCAATGTTATTTTTGAGATGAGGAAGAATGATGCAGGCTGCTGGTAGGCTCACGTCTTCCTCTTCAATTTTCCATTGCGGTTGCGCATTACTGGACACACCCTTCTCCTGGAGTTTACCAATTCCTTTGTTCAACTGGGGTAACTTCTGGGTATTGAGATCCATTCTTCCTAATGCAGTGCTAAGAAGCAACTATAGACTGATTTTCTGTAAATCAATTTTACAGAGTTTTATAGGGACTGGAGGAAACGAAGGAACAATGAGGGGTAAAGTTCGTAGCCTTCTGTTCCTATCTTTTGGTTTGCCATTGATAATGAAGGATTAGGGTAGCTGGCTTAATCCCTTGATTTCTTTGAAGGATGATCCTTCTTCCACTTCAATTAAATCCTGAACAAACGGTAAAAGCAAACTATTTCAAATCTCTGGGGTCAGGAGATTCGTTACCAAATTCTACTTAACTTTTTCATGTCCCAGACGCCTATTCCCTTGCTGCTGATTAGTGTTTGAAAATTCTGAAAACTTTAACTCGCTTATTTTTGACAAAAATAAGAAATGAAAGCAGAAGTCTGCTACTAGCTATATATTATTAGGCTATATATTATTAGTCTCCAAGATCTCTGAATTCAAAAATGAAAATTCTAAATCTGCTGGTTTGAAATTATCCATTTTCTGAATTAAAAATTCGTTCGGGGAAAAGGATTAGTTTATGCAGCTGAAATGGCAAACTAGGGACATAAACTGAAATCGGGGACTGAAATCTAATTCCACATTGTCAAAATTTTTTAATACTTGGAATTCAATGCTTCTAATGTTCAAATAAATTGAAAAATTAAGCACGCCAAGTGGTTACTGGAAATGTGAGTAATGTTTCTAGTTTTTATTCAAGCCAATTGTTGGATTCCATTAAAAGATTTAAGCTTCCTTGATTTCTCCCACGACGGCGATGGCTTCGATTTCAACCAGAGCTCCAGAAATTGGCAAGTTTGCAACTTGATATCCCATACGGGCTGGAAACCTCTCCGTGAAAACTAGAGCGATAAGAGTGAGAAGTGTCAAAGATTTAAATCTTTCTGATTTCCTTTTCACATGGGTCTTTTAACTTACATTCTCCATAAACGGAGTTCAAGTCTGCAAAGTCGTTAATGTCTTGAAGGAGAAACAGTGCACTTGACAACTGTAAAAATAAAAGGGACTCTGCTTAAATATCATAATTAAAATAAGGGAGGTGGGTGTAAATTCAAACCATTTTTGAATGTAGCTCCAGCGGCTTTCAGAACATGGCCGATATTTTCCAGCGCCTGCCTAGTTTGATCTTTGATTCCATTAGCCAAGACCCCTTCCTTGTTCATTCCAAGGTGTCCAGAAATGTAGAGGGTCTTGTCGATTTGAACCGCTTGGCTGTAAAGGAGCGCAAAAAGAGTGTTACAGCAAAGAATGAATGAATTCCAAATCTTTGAACGCGGGTAAGCAAGGATGAATTTTTACCTCAGCGGCAAGTTATGGGACTTGACATTCGGGCTGCAGATAATTTTTCGAATGCTGGCCATTTTGTTCACTGGAAGTAGAAGGGAAATGTCGTCCTTACTTGCTGAAGCCTTAGCACAGAGTGCCTGTTCCTCGAGGATCATTTACTGAAAAGCCCTTATCGGGAGGTTAGCGAGATTATGTAATGCCTCCAAGGTCAAAGCTCTTGTGAAGCATGTTTGCCAGAAAAGTCAAGAGATAGGAAGACTATAATCTCTTTTGAACGGAAGTATAACTACAAACCTGACATTTATTAACCTAAATTATACATATCGAGAATTAATTCATTACAAAATCATGGGATTGACTAGAGAATTTCCTGTCTGACTCAAATCAGTTATTGCTAGAAAAGTGATCAAACTCAGGTCCTTCACCACCCTGAAGAACGTCCGTCATCTTCTGCTGAATGTCCGATATTTCTGCAAGTTTAATGGCCAGCCGAGAGTTGATTTCGAGAAGGAGATGATGCCGGTCTTCTTGTAATTGAAGGGTTCGCTCTAAACTTGGATGACCAGTCACCGATGATTCCTATAACAAAAAATAATTTAGAAAAGTCCTCAAAAATATACTAAATAAATAATTTTTATTATTTCTTAGCCTACATTTTCCTGGAGCTCATCTTTCAGTTTAGCTACTTCTTCTTCTTTTATCTTCAATTGCCGGTGGAGTGCGTCGGATCGTTGTCGTAGAATATCAACCTGCTCGAGTAATTTCTGAGATCGGTTGTTATTGTTCTCACGGTTGTCTCCGGCGGCTGTTTCTATGTCTGAAATCTGTTGTTTGAGACGCTGGTTCTCACGCTTGTAAGACTCTAGCTGTGCTTTCCACTCCTCGACATTAATGGCACATTCCTGGAGAGTTGAGGTCAAGCGGTTGTTGTTTGCTTTCAGATTAGAGAGCTCAATTTCCCATAGCTTGCTGTTAGCAGAACTGAAATTCAAAAAGGGAGAAAAAATTTAATTTGTTTGTGCCTGTCAGCTTTTTAGTTAAAAAAAAGCTGTATTAGTAGTTGGTTTCCCAAAAAATAAGAAAAAGCCTTCTTAAAAATACAAGCGGCTTGAATTCATAGCGCCTGCACCTAAACTTTACAGCTACAGGCTTCTATACCGCGTTTCAGCGATAAAAGCATAAGATGCTAGTGGGCAATATTGGCGGAGGTACTCGGTCTACCGTATACTGTAAATTGATACTTTAAAATTGATATCACCTCTGTTGAAGGGCATTCCGGAGTTTCTCATTTTCCTGCTTTAGGTGGTGTGTCTCTGGTGTATTTCGCCCTTCCTCTTCCTTTTCCATGCACTGAATTGAGGAGACGCGTTTCGGGCTGTCAACCTTTATTTTACAGGGCGATCCAAGTCCACATGCTGGAACGAGGGGCCGCCGTAGTTGATAAATGGAGTTGGCATTCACGTCAGTGTTTATTGGAGCCGTAGTTGCTGGAGTAGGTCCTTCCGAATCACATTTGATTACAGAGTTGGAGTTACTGAGGGCGATTCTCCCACTGCTAATACCCGTCGTTGATTGGATTCGTTGGGGACTGGAAACGGAAAGATGAACAGCTTGCCTGATTTCATCAAATTGTTCCTGGAACTAGGAATAGGAAATAGGACGCTAAGGAACAATTGAATCTCGGAACAGTAAATTCTTTTTAAATATTTAAAGAGATTTACTTTGTCCAGATCGGCTTCCGTGTGAAACCCAAGCCCATACACAGCATTTGACTTCCCATCCGTCCATTGTCCAAATTTCTGTGACGTCTTTGTAAAAGTCATTCCGCTTCTCATGCAACTATTCACCACGGCCTGGAGAGAGAAAATAATCAAGTCATAAATTAACTCAGAAGCCCTGTCTCTTCTGCTTCTGACATATCCAGGCTAATACTAAACTAATGCTTTACAGGAACCAGAGATTAGCTTCTGGATTTCTCATTCACAGTCCATAGCATGAAACCTATTTCAGAACCCACTTTCCTTTTGTCATACTTGACAGATTTATTATGACAGAAGAAAAGGTAGGAGGTCTTCTAGAAAAATAATATCTAAACACTAACCTTTGTGCCGTCGACGCTTATGATCCGGTACATACCGCGGGTCGCGTCGTAAAAGAAGGAGACTGGTACTGCTGACTCGGTCACAGGAAGCCATGTCTTTTTCGTCTCGGGATTAATGTGAAAAACGTGGGCTTGAATGCTCAGTAAAGGCTGTTGCCTGAAATTTATTCAAAAAATATTAGGCCACTCAGTTTTAATTGACTTTATCAAAAAGGGCACTGGGGAGTACGGAGAATGCTATGGATTTACCCTGCGCTGCTCATCCCTTCGTAACTTCAGGTTATAAAGCTAAACAATAATTTTGAGGTTGAAAACACTGTCAGTTGTGTAAAAAAAAATTGGTTCTAATATTATGATACACAGTAAAATAGTGAAAGCGAATTAAAAAGTATTTAAAGGCTCTTAAACAATAAGGAAGATGATAGAGTTAGTCATGGTAACACCTGCTCACATGCTAACGATCCCACAGAGGTTTGTGCCTTGGATGGGAAACATGAGGCATTTATGGGGTGGTTGGACCTAGTCAGCCATTAATGGTTAAATTCTTGAAATATTGTTTTCCTTGTGCGTGATCTTAGAATCCCACTTATTTTCATTATCTCCCGGAAAAGCAATAAAGAGTAATACGGAATGAGAAAATTAGTTTTATTAGGCTGGACCCAGAAGCGTTGACAGGTATGTGGTGATATACTAAATAACGCAAGCATGGGAAAGTGTTAAAATAATGAGAAAATGCGGTAAGAAAATTGGAAAGAATTTCCGCACAATTTTCTCCTGGAGAAAAAAAGCGGAGGAGGGATGCTGTGGAGAAAGACCATTTTTCTTCTTCCATCCATGCTTATCTATTTATATCCACTTCATTACATTATTATCCAGGATAAGAGCCTCCTTGGACTAGAATTAGGACCAAAACTTATTATCCTGAGAAGATCACTTCAACTATAAGTTTCTTATTCACTAAACCTAAAGATCTCTCCCTGCTGCTTTCTCCGAAGCTTTCTCCCCTCATTCATGCAACGCCCAAAAACTTTCTATTCTTCTGCTCTCCTTTCAAATTTGTAGCATGTGGCCAAGCAATGGGCCACGCTTTTATGACTCAAACCACATGCAAGGAGCTCCGTACGAGAGAAGCATTGTATCTGTATCGCTGAGGCTGAAAGGAATAATTAGATTTAAAAAAAAAAAGCGTACACGCTCAGAAAAGTGCCTTTAGAGGGAGCACGTCACACTTAAGATTCGGGGTGAGCTAGCGAAGAATTCCTTTCGTGAATTTCAGCCATGCTAAAGCCAGAACTTGCTTGGATTGGGTAACTTTTGAAGAAACGCAAATAAAAAAAACAGTCAGAATTGCAGCTTTCTTTAGTTGACCTGAAATTTCTAGGTTTACTGCTTAACCTGTAAACGATGTGAAAATAATGCGAAATTTAAAAAAATTGATTTTTAAGCAAGGGTTAAGCAAAACATATTTTTAGGTTAAAGAAAAGGAGTCGAATTATAGCTGCGAATACAGTCGTACCTTGAGCTTAAAATTCAAGCTAAAGACTGTCCGGAATTAATGTGCACTTAGTGTTAAGCCAAATTGCCCGAAGAGAAAAGAATTCCGTGGCAAGGTTTTTTCACGCATTCATTACGAATATACTCTAGCTTATTCACAAAAACATTTCATAAGGATTGGTTCACACAGTAAAAAAATGGCACCCAGAATAGTGAAGGGGGTCCAAATCCTGAAATTGCAGCTTGAAAAAAAGGTTTGGGAAGCTTGTCAATTATTGCCGGTTTTCTCCATTTAAATTTCGTTTTTCCCTTACCTTGTACAACTAGCTGATACATTTTGGAGCTAAAAAGATCTGCCAAACCACGGCGCAAGCTTTTGTATCCTACTCTTCCACAGAGAAAGTTGTTGTAAATGGTTCCATCATTTTCTTTCCTCTTTCCCCACCAAGAATCTTTCAAATGTCGGAATTGCAAATGGCATTGAACAATTTAGCATGCAAAGCCGTCTACTCACTCGGCTTAGTTAGTTTTAGCAGCAAGTGGGCGGAGTTTCGTTAAAAGATGGAGGGATATTTTAATGGACGTCGGGAAAGAGAAAAAAAGAAAGAGAAGGTGAAAAGACCAAGCTTACAACTTTCCCCTTGGAATAGGAACCAATGGCTTGCGTCGTGTTTCGGCGGATCTTTTTAGCCCAAAAATGTATTAGTTAGCTGTACAAAGTAAGGGGTAAACGAAATTTAATTGGAGAAAACCGGCAAACATTGCCAAGCTTCCCGAACCTTTTTTTCAAGCTGCAATTTCAGGATTTGGACCCCCTTCACTATTATGGCTGCCATTTTTTACTGGGTGAACCAATCCTTATGAAATTTTTTTGTGAATAAACTAGAGTATATTCGTAATGAATGCGTGAAAAAATCTTGCCGCGGAAATCTTTTCTCTTCAGGCAATCTGGCTTAATCCTTAGTGCACATTAATTTCCGGACAGTCTTTAATCGCTCAGAACTAACTAGCTGGTTTTAGAAATCAGCGGCAGCTTTGCGCTTGTTTACCCAAAGAAGAAGCTATTATGAAACCTTATTAAATCCCAGGCATTGTCATCGAATTAAAGCGAATCACGTTCTGACCATTAAAGAGGCTCCTCTTTTCTTGAGGACAATGAGAGATCCAAGATGCTCTCCGCCTAATAAATTCTGGACAAGTGTAAAAGTTGAAGGCTACAACAACCCTACTTACTCTAACTACTAGTTCGGAGTTACTTAAACAAAGTTAGGCTTTAATTTAACTTTATTTGTTAAGTTGAGTAATTAAGACTGGGAATTAACTTACCTTTTCCTTCCCATTACGAGGGTAGAGAGGTAGAGCTGTTGTAATTGCTCCGGACTAAGTTCAGCGGACATGACTAGAAATCCGAATTTATTAGGAGGAGCAGTGAGTAAAACTAACCACTTGGAAGAAAGGTGGAAGAGAAGAGGGGCCTTAATAGCCTCCTCTGATGAAAGTCCGAGGGCGAGTGAAAGAAGAACCACGAAAACCCTCACTTCATCCAAGTCCACGTCCACTTACAGTCTGAAGGGAAGAGAGAGAAAGGTCTGAATGGTATTCACTTAAAGATTCTCCTCATGTTTTTCTCACACCCGTCACGCCAGTCGAAGAGCATCCACAGAATGAAGTTGATTTCTTCCTATGACAGCCCCTTATCACCTTCCTCAAAGAAAATTCTGAATCCCTGGGATTCTGTTCTTCCTTTCAAAACCTTCCTCCACAAGGAATAGTTATTATTGTGAATCCTTCAATCTGGAATATGGAGATCAGAAAGTTAATTTGCATGAAGATTAGGTTAACATGGTGAGAACTCAATTCTATTGTAAATGTCGACCAAATATTTCAGTTTACTGCGGGGGAAAGACTCTACCCCTGAGAGAACTTGTCTCCTTTTGTTGTGAGGGCGTAATTTTGAAATGGTGGAAGGAAAATAGGACGTTTTATTATCCTCCGCACTTTCTCTGCATAAAAAGCAAGTGCTCCAGAACCCTACCGCTTTGAAGATTATAAATTCACTGGCTAGAGTGGAAATTAGAATTTTCAGCCTCCATTTTAACCGTATTGATAATCATAAGAGAAAGTAAAAAGTATATGGTAAACTAATTCAATTAAAGTTTGCTGACGGTTGAGTGCCTTGCTGTCAAGTTGGTCCTTTAACTAGGCGATTCGCTTTAAGAGAAATTGAAGGAAAAAAAAATTGAGGCCTTTAGATTTTCCTCTATGATTCTCTAACAAAAGTGAGAGTAAGTTCTAAGGCCAAGGAAGCTTGGAGCATTTTGATGAGCTGATTAGATGAGGAAGGAAATTCTTTGTAGCTCTCATGAGAATTCTCCAAAATCGTCTTTTTGGAACTTTTTTTTTTGGAACACATGGGGCGGGGACACTGAGTCTACATCTTCGATTGATTTAGGAGAAAGTTAGGATGTTGAAATAAGGGAGTCGGAAGTCAAGGAAAAGCCTGGAGAAGATTCACACGATTGTTTTTTTTTTGAGAGAGAAAAGAAAATGTGAAATTTGATCAAGAAATACTTTAGTTTGCCATTATCGGTGTTTAACCCTGGAGGACACCGGCCTAAACTAAAAGATAGAAAGAAAGGAGTTATATTTAATGGGATGAGGAACGAAAGTTGGTTGAGATAATGGAAAACTTGGAAAACTCAATTTATTGTCTCCTCAGTTTTCATTTTAGAAGAAACTCCGACAAATGAACTTGTTTTTCTCTTGTGTTTTCTTACATTTGAAAGATAATGACTCAAGAAATTTTTTCTGTTGTAAGGGAAAGCGACTAGGGAAAAGGCTCTGACATTTCAGAATGTGCTCAGCTCAGTCTCTCGCAGAATTTCTCGGTTACGGAGTTCGCATTTATAAGATAATGCCAAAAAGCAATAGGTTGATAAGGTTATGAAAAGACTTACAATAAGCTTGTAGGTATATAAATGCTTCTGTAAAAAACCCTAGCATTGAACCAAAGCTGTCCTTCTTTGCTTTTATGTAGGCAATAAAACTCGGAAATAAAATTTAAGGTTTAGGGCTTTGCAAATATATTTCAATTTAGACGAGCGAAGTTGTCTAAGATTCTTTTAAACTGCGCCTAAGACAAAAACAAATTCGGACTCTGGGCAGGCCATTTTTGCCAAGAAAAGAACGAAATAGGTGTCATTGGGATTAAATTATGTACGCAGACTAATACAAACAATTTATCAAATTTTTTTTATTAAGTAACAAAAAGCAGGCGCTTTTATGGTTTTTTTTTCTCCGCTTCATGCTCTTCAAAAAAATATTAACAGCTGAGTCAGCTCACATCCTAACATTCCTTCACAAAAAAAAAAGCTTGAAAATCTTTAATAGACGAGGAAGCAGAGGGCGGAAGTTCAACTGAGTACATTTTTGACCTGCTCTAAAAGAAAAAAACTGGAAGCATGCAATTTGTGGTCACAAAACAGAAAATGCTAGATAAACCTTGCAGGAAGAAAAAAAAAAGTCCCACACTTTCTTTCATTTGACAACTTTACAAGTAATGGTCCTGTCTAAACTGAAATTTGTGAGGCCATTTTCCACATCACGCTTTGTGACAAATTCCTCCTATTTAAATTGGAAATGAAAAGAAAATGAAGTCCATTGTTCTAGCGTGGATCTTGGACAGGTGGCTAAAATATGTGAGTTACATTTGAGCCAGATTTACTAAATCCTACCTTAATTATATAATTTACAAATGCAAAGCCTAGTAGGATAAACAGAGAGAGCTCGGTGCACACGGATCAGTGAATATTTAAATCCTACTTACGTAGTTGGAGGAGAACGATGGATGGAATTATTCATGTGGATGAAGATGAGGTGTGGACAAGAATAAAATGGTTTGATGGAGATAAACTTTCACCACAAAAGAAGCCGCTTAGGTTTCTCTCTCTCTATCACTTTCCTTTCTTCAACCCCCAGATGTCATTTATTAAAGGAAAGGATGTGTTCAATTTCTTTCTATTGTTCTAATCCTTGTCTACCCTGAACTCATCATCAGCGACGACTAACTTTCCCTCATGCTTACTTTCTCCAGAAAAGCTAACCATAAACTCAGAGGAGAAAAGAGCAGGGAGCCCAGACAGCAGAACTTGGAGTACACCGAGCTTTCTCTCCTCAAGAAGAAGCCTGAATGTTGGTGAGTGGTTTCTTCGTGCTTTGTTATATAAATTATAAAACAAAATGCGGGATACCCTCTTCACTGCGTCCCCTGGCCTTCCCCATAGTCACCCCCTTCACCTTTTTTTTTAACTTAGAAATCTAAAGTAATTACAATAAATCTAATCTAGTATAAATCTAGAGTAATAAAGATAATTTTTCTCTGTGTTCAAGATTGTTTCACCGACTTGGGGAAGCCAATAACAACCTGTAATAATACTACAGCATGATGGATGATTTTACGAATCGTGAAGTTTGGAGATTACAGTTCTACATTAGTCAGGAAATGAGCCGTCGAAGCTAGTTAAACGGCTATTTTTTAAGCTGCGTCGCTTTAAGCCATAAACTCACTGGCCTGCTATCCGGGGTCGGTAAACAAGGTTCCCCCCAAAAATCTCCAAACCCAAAATCTCCAAATCACAAATCTGCATTGCTTCAAAATTTTTAATTCGGAATTTGAAATTCCAAAAAATAAAAATATTGATCTTGGGTCCAAAACCTGACAACCCAAAAAGCTAAAACTCTGTGTTTATAAAGCAGATTTTTTGAATTGGAGATTTTGGGTTTGGAGATAATCGGTGGATACCGGTAAAAAACAAAGCCCACTTTTCTGCAAAGGCAGCGGCAGGAATCAGTATTCCCTGGGCAGGAACAGCATACAACGAATCCGTAAACAAAAATAGTAAAGCATCGCAAAAAAGAAACAACCAAAGATTTGCAGAATTTGTTTAATTTCTTGTCGATCAACGGGAAAAGAAAATTAAATTACTACACGCAGAAACAGATTGCTTTTAATTTATTTTCAAGGAAAACAATGTCTGCCATGCATTTCATGAGCACCGTGACATTAGAATTGTTGGCACTTTGGATTTTGGGAGTGAGATAAATGGAAGAGACAAGAAGGAGAGTGAGCAGGGAAGTGAAAGTAAAATAAAGCTCTGAGATCTGAGAAAGGGTAAGTTTGCAGGTTTAATAAGTTCAACTCCCTCGACAGTGGCCTTAGGAAATATTTTCTATGAACTCGGTAAACTTCATAAATCCAATCTAATCCCCTCTATAAGCAGAAAAGCTTTAAGATATATATTTTTTCCATCTACGTGAAGCTTCCTGAAAGTTTCGATCTGGAAGGATTTGGACTACAGATTTTCCAAATGGAAAGTATTAAAGAATCTCTTGAGAAAAAAACCGTTCTGTAGAAAATTCTAATGCAAACATTTCCTGTGATCCAATAGGCAATTTCACCGTACGAAATATGTTGGATTTAATGTTAAACTGGCTAATGCTGAAACTTCAAGGAAAAAAAAAACAAAAGAAACAAATTGAGCTTCAGGAGAAACGTGAAAGTTTGAAGTCATTTTGAATCCTCAAACTCTTACCTTGAGAAAGTTTATTTTTCTTCCTAGCCAACTTACCAACTTTTCTTTTCTTTCTTTTCTCTGTCAAAAGTAATTCTTTGTTATCCTACTCAGAAAATGAGAATGGAAAAAGTAAGGATAAGTTAAATAGGACCATCGATTACCACCACGCGGTGAAAAAAAATATTGTGGAGAGTTTGATTAATCTTATAGAGAAGGTACCTCATCATCACCTGCGGAGTGAAGAATGTGAGTCTGATAAAGAGCTATTGTTAAAAAACGAGCTTCGATTACAACTATAGAAAACATAATCAGGCCTTAATAACACTAGCATGCAATGCTCCAAAAAAGATTAGACTGAAGATTGGAGTCTTGCCTGCTTCACTAAGCATAAAATCTGGAGTTGGCTTTCATTTATTAATCACTTCTCAAATGGGCTGGGTCAGCCTCGCCGGAAACTACGTAATGTAAGTTGAGCATGCCCTGGGTATTGCAATGACCTACTGCCGGAGAAATGCGTGCTAGAAGCTCGTTTGAAGAAAACGGCTGTTAAATCCCAGATAAAAATAATATAATAAAAATGTCCGCATGGCTGCATTCCAGCCTTCTCTTCGCTTTCCCCTTCTTTGGACTCGTCACATGGCATCTCCTGTTAAGCCGGCGGAGTCGGTGTATAATCTCACCCTGTCCTGTGTCCTGTCTCTGATGCGCTTTTTCGACCACAAAATCGTTTTCGAGATATGTTCAAGGAGGACGTGGCCGCTATCGCGACCTTAATCAATCATACGGTATATATACTAGGTGGAGATTCATGCTTGGAGTTTGACTCTTTTGTCGACAAACGCGAATGCCTTGGCTCCAGCTGCCTGGCTGTTTTGTCGGCTTTCCTCGAGTCGGATCACTGTTCCAAGTTTCGAACAAACGATTTCAAATTGACTCGTATAAATAGTTCGAAATACGATTCGGATTCGAGGGAAGGCGGGTAGCTTCGAATAATTCGTAATACGATTCGGATTCGTCCTCCTCCCCCTCCCTCCAATTCGAATAATTCGAAATACGATTCGACAAAAACCCCTCGAATTTAAAATTTAGAACAGTGAGTGGGACACGCAGGTGAAAGTTACACAGTGAAAGTGTCGCAGAGAAAGTGTCGTATGGGAGAAGTGAGAGACAGCGGGAAAACGTACAGTTTTCTTTGAAATCCACGGCAAAGCAAATGAATGGAAACCAGGATTTGCTTTCTGCTGCCAAAAGCAATTGCTATAGTTTAGATTTATAAATTGCAACATGCTTCCAGTTTACGTAGTTTTAGTGTAGCTTTGGTGGCTTTGGCAGAGCATATCAAGACTTGCCTTAATCAATTTCACCATACTTAAGTTATTGTGATGATCGGCGACGTCGCTCTGATAGTCACCAACAAGGAAGCCTTTACGAAGTCGGACTTGGGGGACAGCGATGGGATGAAGGATGGCAAGCCAAATGTATTTGAACTCGTGTATGAAGGTCAAGCTCATGGATCAAAGTCTCCGAAGCGGAAGACGGCTTCTACACCTCTAGAATCAAAGGCAATGCCAATCCCCCAGTAGGAAAATTAAAGAGGGATACATTTTTTCAAGTATTCCTGATCTGTTTGTTCCAGGTTGAGGTGGTGGCAAGCCCAAGGTCAGAAGCTGTCACAGAGGAAAGCTTCAGACGCGAGGAACTGGTTGATAGAATGAAAAGGGGAGGGTTGGATAAGGTTGTTCAACCAAAAATAGTCATGTTGTCTACCATATCGGAGGAACCGGCGGATTCTTCACCAAAAAGTTACGAAGAGAATGAAGTAGAAAGTAATGAATGGCCTGAGAAGCTTAGAGATCCAGTCACAGAAGAAGAATCTCCCAACTCTCCTCCGTATGCATTTCCGATGGCAAAGGTCACAGAAAACTTCACGCGTTGGGTTACTCAGGCCGATTTGCAAACAATATTAGAGGACGATATTACCGCTGTAAAGGAAGGTAGGGCTTCGTTCAACTGAATACATAGCATTTGGCCAGGTTTTGACTTTTAATCCTTTAAGCTACTCTAATCCTTCGCTTTGCTTATTTCTTTTTTTCTCCAAGGGCGTGGGCCATCTATTTACAAGATGCTGATTTCAGAGAAAGTTACTAAAAAAATCAATCCTGATCAAAGAATAGAGGAAACACGGCAGGATACACCGAAGAAACAAAAGCCTTCAGAACTTTCACTTGATCCACCTCCTCACATACCAGGAATCCCTAGCTATGAGATGCGTAAAGAAGGAGTTGATTCAGCATGTTTTAACACCAAATTCCGACCTGGATCAGTGCCACCACTCAGCCCTTCTTTGTTATTTCCGACGAGCCCTCGGAGCCCAGGACGTCCACCACTATCGGTAAGCTTTGAATTTAGCCTGAGTCGTTTCCCGATTTTCTTCCATGGAGTTAAGGTTGAGATTGCTAAATCGTGGGTGGAAATGAAGGGCTATTTGTAACCTATACAGTTGGACATTGTTTCTTTGCTGTTTTTTTTTGTTGCTTCTAGCTAAATTCTTCGGCTCTTTTATGGTATGGTGCAGGTGAATTAACCATAACCTCATATCACTTGCCTAGTTATTTTTTTTATCATCTTCTCTAATTCAAAAGTCTTTGCATCACAAGTCTTTGCATCACAAGTCTTTGCATCACGGCCTTCTCAATCCTAACAAGCCCATCACCTTGAAAAAAGAATTTGACAATAGTGACAACAATACAAGCGGGTACAGCACTTTACTACTATTATTCCAGCTCTCATCACCTTATCGTAATTTGAATGCTTTGGGCATCTCTTTTGTGTTTTCATCACAAAAGACCACTAGTTTTTGTAGGCGTGCTTCTCTTGTTCTCATTTGCTGATTTTACTGCCTGTGGGTTGAGTGCAAAATTTTTTAATCGTTCATCTGTAACCTGAATCCGTCATCTTGTACTATGTGTTACATAGTATTTCTAACTTGTTGTTGGAATTTCGTCTCTCGGGTAATTTAGGTGCGTGAGGCTGAATTTAGTGTGTGATTAATGAAATCGAGCAGAGGCGTCATATTTCTCCCACGCAATAACCTTGCTGTAATAATTTTGCTAACTTTGAGGTATTCCTCCTCTAGATTTTTTTGAATTGCACATTCTGATAATATTTCTGAAGCAGTGATACCCGTGTCACGGGATTGATCTCTACGGATATTTCGTTTTTATTTTCTTTGCAGTGGTCAATTAAGCTGGCTGAGGCCAGCACCTTTTTTCTCATAGTCATAAGGAGAAGGCGTTGTTGCTCTCCTAAGAATGGGACTCCTCTTCTTGTTCAATTACTTAATCTCCCATCTTTAGTTTAGTGCAAAAATTATTTGGAATAAGAACACCACCCTCGAGTTTTCACTACATGCAAGAGATCCACCACGGCTCAGCCCGCCCACTTAAATCCAAATTTGGACCGATTTCAATTTCCTTCGTCAATCTACATGAAGAAGTTTACACTAGCGTGGGTGTCCAAAAATAGCTTTCGTTTTCAGGGATTTTTTTCATTTTCATTAGCATGCAGAAACCGTAGATGTGAGGAAACGAGGGTGAGGATGAGGAGAAGCTACATCTTAATTTAGAAGTTGAGTGCCCAAATCCTTGTGCTATCGTGAAAAACCCTCAGTGTGTATTTAAAATGTTAATTATACGTCTGTGTAGGAAAAAGTTAGCGAAGAACAGGAATTGTATTATAACCTAGACAATTCAAGTTTCTTAAAATGACCGACCTCCGACAGTTCTTAATCGTTTGCCACCAAGCCTATGGTTGACTTTAACCTCTATGAAATTTTGGTGTGATCCACTGGTCCACTTCTCACCATCACCGTTCCCAGTGCGTAGTCTAGTGAATAGTGGTCTTATCATCCCAATGAACTCAAATCATCTTTCTGAATGAGTCAGAATCTGATCCAACCGCATCGTTAGGGAATGACTTGATTCCCTTTTTCGTGATGATGATGAAGATGAAGTTGTGAATGGCGAGTGGACTATTGTCCCTTTCAGACCTCTCAAGCCTTTTCAGAACCTTCGTCATTCTTGATCTTCATTCTTTCTTCAAACAGCTCATAAATCTCTAGGATCCCACTATTGTTTCCGTTTCCTTTTCCTGGTCTATACGAGAGAAGCGGAAGTTACTCATTTACACAGGAGTCTTTGTCAAGCTGCAGCCACGGTGTGTTAACATAGAAGCAAAACAATTTTAAACAATTAACGAGATCATCCATTGTGAAAAGGAAAAAAGTTTAATTTTTTGTTTTGTTTCTGTTTTGAAGAAACCAAAAAGCGAAGACTTCAACCCCAGAGTTCTGCAAATTTTATCGTGAGCCATGTTTTGGATTTGAAACCCTCATTATATAGTATTTCGGTTGATTTTTTTTTCCTTTTTTTTTGGAGGAGTTAGGAAGCTGTTGGCGTGAGCGTTCTTCTTGTCATTGTAGAACGTGCTGCTGCTGGGTTTTGTTAATATTTTCACCGTTTGGTACTGTCATTGACTTCCTCTGCCACTAATTCAGTTAAAAATAGCCAAAGTGGTAGATGTAGTATACTAGTGTAGTAGGAGCCCCATCACCATCATCCATACTCGTCGCTCGTGCTCCCTGATCTTCTGGTGGAGTGAGTTTGGATATTAAAGTCTTCTAAAGAGCAGATGTTGAAATTATTTTGGAATTCTTGAATTCCTCCAGCAGGAAGGCGAAAGAAAAGTTTTTCGGGTTAGTGAAATATTGCGCTACGGTGGCGTAAGTGCTGTTCTTCTCTTCTGCTACTGTCGGTTGTGCACTTTCTCCAGCAGACTAAACTTTCTCCTGATTTGCATCAAACTTCTCTTGAATTATTCTTCACAAAGATTTCGAAACATAAAGAAATTTTTTTCTTTTGTGACAGTGGAAGTGCGTGAGGATACGAACCAACACCTGAGGGTCGTTTTTCATTATGGTGTTTTCTCTGTGAGTGAAAGTTCTGAGGGTGCCCCCTCTCTCTCCCCCCTTGAGTTAGCTTCGGTAGAGTGTAATATAGTATGAGTTCAGAGGAAGTAGCGGAGCTTGCGGAGGCAATTCATTCACATGCGGATGCACTTTACGAGTCATGGACAAAGGCTTCATCATCCTCAAGAACAAGTACAGATCTTATGCGGCTGCGTAGAATGGAAGACACACTCGAACTTCTTGCAGATCCTGAACTCACACCCGGCTTGGAACATTTGGTCTCGAATTTCGTAATGAGAGATAGGGCAAAGCGACAACAAATCAGTAGCTCTTCTCTAGCAATGGCAAGCCCTCCAAATACCAAGACTCATTTTGTGGTTGGAAGAAATCGAAGTGCAAGCCCACGGCTGCAAGATTCCGATGACTCATCCCAGGTTTTTGGACAGAGTACGCGAAAAGCCCTACCCAAGAGTATTCTAGCCGTTGTCCAGCGATTTGAAGCTCCACCGACTGATCACCCTCCACGTGTCCCCTCTCCTTCTCAATTAAGTAGCCTTGGTGGATTTATTCCAGTTTCGTCCAAAGCTACTCAGGAAAAATTATTCGGCAACCGGAACAGCTCACTACCAACGCATCACATACCAATAGAAACTACGGACTCAGGATTCCCAGTACGCCCCTTCCTGCAGCAAACAAATTCAGCTCCACGGGAACACCGAATTCCAATTGTACAAAAACATGAAGAGCGGCCAAGCACGCCCAAGGCACTTCCGCTCTATAATGAACCGAGGAAACCAACCCTTTCTAACAACGAAACTCCAACTAATAACATTCACATCATAAACGTCAATATGAATGCACCTGGGGGAGCACGTGAGAAATTTCTGGCTAGTAAAACCCAGGAAATTAAGGATTTGGAGCGGGAGGAGGAGCGCCTGTTTCATGCCCTTCGGACCGGGCAAGTAGTTCCTGTTGAAAACAGCATTTTCAATGACCATTTCGCATCGCTCCGCCGCTCGCCAGACGTTGATGCCTTGAACAATAATTCACGGATTGCTTTTGCAAAAGAACGAATTCGTCATAGTCAGGAACACCCTCTAACGCAGCAGCGACTGGAACTTCAGAAACGCCTTCCAGCTCCCTCTAGTAATTTAGCAGCGGCCATTGCCCTCCAACAAGGGAAAACCAAATTCCAGCAGCCCAATGGTAATAATGACCCGACCCAATTTTCTCATTCAGTTCATCATATCCATCAACCTCACCATCATCATATTCCTGTTGAGCATGAGCACGCACAGCATATAGCCCCAGCAGCTCGGCAAAGCTGGACTTCCAATCTCTCCCATCGCTTCGGCCCTGGATCCAGTGTAGCAGATCGTGTCCAACAATTTGAAAAGTATCCCACTCATATTGTCAGTAACGGAAACGGAACTAGTCCTCAGCAGCCTAAAGATTTTTCTCTTCCTGATCACTCGACTAATAGTTACAATGGAAATCAGTCAGAGAGAAGTCAATTGAACAATAGTCGATCGCCTCAGTATTCACCCCGACTGCCCTCAAAACCCGCTCCAAAAGAAATCACTCATTCAATTCGTAAAGTTAATGCTCATTACCATCATCCTGAGAGCCCTGTAGGAGATCCACCGAAATATGAACTCCATACACCCAAGTATGAGTTCCAAGCACCCAAATATGAGTCCATAGTAAATTCACCTCGAAGTCCTACCGAGCATTCGGATGCCACTACAGTAGCTCCATGGAGAATATCGAATCATCAGCAAGAGGTAGGAAATTTAATGCACTATTTTTTTTTTGTTTGTAAATAGATACTGTCATTGAGTGTGCTAGCACGAGTGACGATTTTGTGATCTAATTGTTTTCCAGATAAATTGCCGCTTGTAGCTTCCAAAAAATTTAATCAGTAAATTCCTTCAAATCCATGAATGGATAGGCTTTGAGCTATTTTACATGATGCAGTCATAACAATCCCATCAGGTGTAAATTAAATGCGTAACTAGCAGTACTTCATTTTGTAAACTTTGTTTTTTCGTTGTAGAACTCTTGCTACAATTTCCGCTTCTTTTTGCACACAGGCTAATTCCTGTGGGTCTTTTGCAAATCCACCGATGGTACCTGCTTCCTTTCTTATATTGATTTTGGTAGTGTAATTTTGTGTTTGTAGTATGCATGTTTATTTATTATCATAATCCAGTGTAGTGAAATTTTTAATACTAATTTTCTTTTTTTTTGTAGCCTGATCATCTCACCAGTCCGAAATTTACTCGTTGTCCTGTATCATTGGATGCTTCGAAGAAACTCAACGAGTATGTGCCAAGGTTTTATTGGCCAGAAGGAAAGCAGCCGCCTACGTCCTTTATAGATGAAACTCTTTCCAAGGCTGATGAAGAATTTAAGAAATTTTCAACACCCTGCATAAATTATCAAGAATTTGGCAAAGTAAGAAGGCAGGGATGGGCTGAGGATCCCATAATATGAAAGCAGCCAGATTTAACTTGATAGAAGTCCGAAGATTTGTTTATTTACTTTACTTTTCTTTGTTCATTCTTTTAGTTCATACATAATATTGGGATTTGTATCTACTGGAAGAAACCATTTTGGGCTGCTCTAGGACTCGAATCAAAGGGAAGCCTGGAATTCGAAGTTTTCAAGCGATTCTACAGGGGGCTCGTTTCTCAATGCCCCGACGAAGCATCTCGATTCATGAGGATATTGTGGACAGCGAGAGCTGTTTTGAGTCGGAACTCAGTTGATGTGTCCAATGGAAGCGCTCTTGAAATTTTTCCGATTGAGTTTAAGAAGATAGAACTCACGATGACAGACTTTGTTCCAATGATTCAAGACATAGTGGACACACATCCAGGTCAGGCTCGACATTGGCTTTGCAGAATTTTCTACAATGATGTCAACGATGAAATAATGATTTTATCACAGGTTTGGGGTTCTTGCGTGATGCACCGGAGTTTCATAGGTGCATAGATCTTTTAATCCGTTGCTGATTATTCCACTATTGAAAAATGATTTCATAATTTAACCCCGCTCTATTTATTTTTCAGCCGCTATGTGACAACGGTTATATCACGAATTTTTTATAAGGTAAACAAGACAGAGTTGGAAATTTTTGTAGTCTGATCATAATTCTAAATTCAGGTGAATCGTTCCTGGACGGGTAGATTAACTCTGTCTGAGATAAGACGTTCCAATCTCCTGCGGGTGATCAAGCGTGTGCAGGAAGAGACTGGTAGGTTTCACCATTTTATTATGGCTTACTTCCACTATTTTGCTCTGGAAAGAATAGCTTGTAATATTTCTTTCTTCTAGACGTGAATACCATCACGGAATATTTTTCCTACGAGCATTTCTACGTAATTTACTGTAAATTCTGGGAACTGGACAAAGACCATGATCTCCTCATTGACAAAATCGATCTGGCGAGCCATAATGAGCAGGGTGAATTGAGTCCACATGAGCTTTTCATTATGTGGAATGATGAGGTTAATGAAGTGAAGTGAGCTAACTGATTTCTGCTTCATTAATTTCAGCAATGTCTGCTCTAATTGTGGATAGAATATTCAGTGGAACAGTTCTCCGTGGATGGGACATGAATTCTACAGCCAAATGCCCCAAGGGGAAAATGACATACAGCGATTTTGTTTGGTTCATCATATCGGAAGAGGATAAAAAGACTGCTACAGCAATTGGTATGATGGTTAGTTGAAAGGCTCTAGAAGTTAAAATAACCATTTTTTTTTATCAGAGTACTGGTTTCGCTGCCTTGATCTCGATGGAGACGGAATTCTAAGTCCATTTGAGCTCCAATACTTTTATAGAGAGCAAGAGCGTCGGATCGAATCCTTAGGAATAGAACCCCTTGATTTTTCTAATGTTTTTTGTCAGATGGTGGATATGCTCCGTTGCTCTCCTAAAGGTAAGCCCACGGAGTTGATACTACTAATTAGAAAGTTTACTTTACACTAAAAGCGGAGCAGCTGCCCCTGAACAATCATTGAGAGCTTGCTTTTTAACTTGCAGGTGTGAGGTTGAGAGATTTAAAAAAGAATCCACAGCTTGCCTCTAATTTCTTCAATACACTTTTCAATCTGGACAAGTACTTGGACCATGAGCAGAGAGATCCTTTTGCGTCTAGTGGGTCGGGAATGGAACTAGGAGATTCTGGTGAATCAGACTGGGATCGCTATGCCAGCTCTGAGTATGAACTTCTAATTGCTGAAGAATCTCCAAATGATCACATGTAAGCTAATTTCATGACTGTAATGTACGGGGTCTCTTGATTTGGCTAAATTTTGACGACTAGGCACCACGATAGCTCGGATTTCGAAGATGCCATTTCCTGAGATTTCTGAAAGCCTTGTCTAGTCGAGTCATTTTGGTTTTCGAGCATACAGTTCAATGAACTCCCGTACCGAGACCCCTCCCTTGCCTTCTCTGTTCATTCTCTTCAAATGCCGTTGCGTATGAGACTGAAGTCGGCACTGAAATCCCTCGTCAATAATTGAGTCAATCGCCCGTAAGTTTGTCGTAATCTCTAATAATTAATTTTCTAAATTAAAATCATCGTAGTCATTTTCTGAAGTTTTTGTTGAGTAGGGGATTTGAGTAAGTAAAAGAGCTGGTCTACTATTCGTGGTATTTTGAGTTTTGCTACATTGAAGTACGGTCGAAGTGGTCATCAGAATGGTAGTCAGTAGGAAGAGTGACATGTGTGTACATAGAGCTGGGTATGTATCTTTCGTACGCGGCAGATTGACGCTTGGGCCTCAGAGCATGTGCGCTTCTACTGCCAAGATTCATCGCAGCTACATATCGCTGATTCATGAACATGCTGTAGTAGATATCCTCCCTCTCAAGCAGGTATTCATGACTCCCTTGCTCTACAATTTCTCCGTTTTCGAGAACGATGATATGATCAGCATCCTGGATTGTTGAGACCCGTTCCGTGGCCACGATTTTCGTTCGACCTTTCCCACAGTTTTTGAGAGCTTCTTGTAAGAGTGCCTCTTCTGTTGCATTCACGGATGTCCGATTTCCGTCTATCAAGATAACTTTAGGATTTCTGACGATAGCTCGAGCAAGGCAGATCCGCTGCAGGACACCGTAGACACGGTCGTCAGTCCCGATTGAATCTGTTTTTGTGTCATAACCCTAATGCACATTATGTTTTAGGAAATTCCAGGAATAGGAGTTTAGGAATAATTTTGCTTGCACATTATTGCTACCTGCGGAAGCCTAATTATGAAATCGTGAATTTTGACTTCCATTGCAGCTTGGACAATATCCTCAATCGTAATATCTTCCACATCCAGTCCATACGTGATATTTTCTTTGATGGTCATTGAGAAGATGCTTGGACGCTCCTCAACGAAAACCACTTGTTGCTTGAAAGTTTGCGGGTCAAAGTTCTCTACATCCGTTCCATCAAGATACTATTGATAAGAAATCGAGGTCATCAATAGGTAGAAAAAATAAATATAATACGAAATAATCCTAACTATAACTCATAACTAAAAATAGAGGGACGCATATCCCTAACGTGAAATATAGCATTATTTGGAAAAGCCATCTTTTCCAGAATTTACAGAGATTCTAAGGGCTCAAAGCAGCCCACGCATTGCTATATGAAGGTGAGGTTTACCTGGTTTTAAACTAAGAAGCAGTGTGGAAAGCCGAAAGTTTCGGGTCGCGAGGCTTGCGGTTTCGGTTTCGTTTTAACGAAA